>APFE031653655.1:0-10968 GCA_000404065.3 Pinus taeda
TCATGTGTGTGGATCTTGTGTGATGTCCTGTTCTGTTATACTGCACCTATTTACTATTAATATGCTTAATAATGTCCTGATGCATTTACTGAAGATTAAGCTAACTGAATTATAATATCTCTGGGTATACGCTATTTGCTTTAGACACAGTCGCGTGTATACGCTGGTTCACTTCATTGAAGTAGCGTATATGAATCTGAGTATGAAATTGAAAAATTTTATCTGATATGATAATACTGATTCACCCCCCCTCTTAGTATTATTTCCAACATACATCTCAAGGCACAATTTTTTCAACTGCGCGTGAATCTACTGAACTCCCAGGTTGGGATCCTGTATCGGGGTTTCGTTCAATCTCATCATGACTCCCAAGTCCTCGACCTGAGTTGTTAGTCTCTGTTGTGACATCATGTTCCTTAGGTGTGGCGTTAACGATGCTACAAACCATTCACGTTGTTGTCCATCTGTCAATGTCATGTTAACTTCACAAATTGTGCACTTCAGTCTCTGATCCAACTCCCAAGGGGTCTCTCCTAGTAGCATTGTGATTTCCTTGAACCCAATGATTGATTGTACCTCTAACTTTGGCCTGCTAAATTGTTTGTTTACTGAAGTTTGAATATCCACGATCCTCGCATTGTCATTGAAATTCTTAATGTACCAGGTCAACGCATGATCCTGTAGAGCAATTACCAACGTTACTTTCTTTATATTGTCATCTGTAACTCCCTGTGCTTCCCATGCGACTTTTACCACGAACCAAAATTGGTCTAGATCTTCATTCCCTACTCCCTTGAACACTACCAAGTTTACCGCACTATACATATTTACTTGTAGTGGTGGCGGAGGTGGTATGGCCGAAGATGGGGGTGAAGACGGTGAAACTAGCAGTGGTGTGGGTGGGGGTGATATGCGCAGAATCCTCTGCCTTATCAAATTGATGACACTTCTTGGTGAGACCCTCGTGAGATCTTCCTTGCCCCCTTGTGGAGGTGAAATCAAGGGGCTAGCTTCTAGTTCCACACTACCTTCTTTTCTATAGATTCTCCCACTTCGCGTAGCCCCAAACATCAATTTATTCGCATAACCCGTTTTCACACAGTAGAATTTTAATTCAAGTGTTCAAATATTTAACGTACTTACACCACGGTCCTTTGAGGAAGCATCATTCTGCCTTGCTATAGCTAACTGAAGTATCTACCGCAAACTCGATGATGAATCCTCCTATAATTCGATTGAGCTAGTGAGCAACAGTGCGTACGATCTTATCCTCTGATGCTTCCAATCTGCGCACCAACTCTGGGGTCCACACAATAAGACTATCGAGCTTGCACCTTCCTTAGCTATTTGCTAGCTTCGTGATCCACTCGTACAACTCAATAGGGAAAGAATTAAAGAAAATTTCATGCATCTCAGTGTACAAGTAGCAGCCTAGCCACTCTTCTTTTGATAGTCGCGGATTCCTGTTTTCCTGCACCGTGAACTCATGAATCTTCCTATCCAACCAATCTTCAATTCCTTTCTTTGTTGGATTCCAGTGACATGACATCATACATCTCTATGCAGATCCCAGTCCCAGCGACGGAACCATTTGTTGGCTTGTTGGTGCTTGACCTAGGTTTAGAGTTAATTAGCCAAACAAATCCCTGTACTACTATCCCATTCGGTAACAGTCTGTGGAGCGCGGACTGAGGTCTCACCCGAAGTAGTATGGGGGGGTACTGGAACCAAGTTTCCACACCCTTGAGATGTCTGAGAGGTTGAATTGGTACAATTGTTAGTCCCGTCGTGCAGGTTACTTCACGCACTTCCCTGCTCTGATATACTTACCTTCGTACAACCCTAACCAAGGGTTGTGGGGCTTCCACGCTGCTAGAGCAGTGCTTTGTGCTATTTCCCTAAGTCACACCTGAGATGTTACTTATCTTCCTACACCAGTTACTTATCTTTGCGTAAAGGGATGCCTTACGTTATATTTATTTATTTAGAACATTCATATGAGTTCGCGTAGCAAATAAACATTACATGTGCAATTTGTGCTCAATAATACATTAAATAGGAAAAGGGACACAAAAATATGACAACACTTCTCTTTATTAATGCTTCCAACAGTTATAGACTCGACTTGCCCTGCGCACTCAGCTGTAGGGGTTTGCGCACTCAATTGCAGACTACTAGGCCTCTGCGCACTCAGCTACAGAGCCTTCTCCTAATATACGACCCAAAGACACACTTTACACTTCAACTCAGTCTCTTAGACTGATCATGCTTCTATTCTATTCTTCCTCTTCACTATCTTCTACACTTAGAGCCTCGCTCTATCTATACAATCCCATGGTTCGCGGACCATGGGTAGGTATATCAAGCCGACCTTACATTACAAAAACAAGGGCAGACAACCCTATGACTCTATTATGACTTCGCGCTCCACACCCACAAATCATGAAGTCTTTTACAAAGGAATTCGTCAAAACTTGGGCTTTAAGCCTCAAAAATGCCTTGGGAGGATTCCATGCCCAGCAGTTCCTTCTCTTCTTTCCCAACTACACCATTCGCATTTTTGCCTCCTCCTTCTTCCTCTGTGCAACAGACTTCTCTAATTCCACTGTGGAGCTGGCTGGAGCACACCACTCCGGCGGCCATGATTCAAGCATGACGAATATGACATTGTCTGTGGCCAAGTAAGGTAGCTCATTCCATTTCTTTGCGGGGTCCTTGTGTGCCTTGATATACACATGATGGAAGTCTTCCTTGAACTCCACGAAGCTCTGAAGACTATTATAGACAGTAGTTGATAACCACAGCTTACGGTTAATCCCCATTCTGATGTTCATATCCATGAACACCCAAAATATCTTACTGTCTCTGATCCTCTACGCATCTTTAGTTGCCCATAGCGAAGTGTACTTTGCTACCTCTGGAAGATCTTACGCAATTGTGGGGAACTGGTTGTCCTTAGGCAATTCCCAAGCCACCAGCACTATGGATAGTAGAAGCCATGCATAGTGGAAAGTCTTCCCCTATTCCTGTGCCTCATGGTAGTTTTCCAGGAACTCACTACACAAGTAATCTGCCCAGTTAAACAGGACCCCCTATATGCACTGTGCGGCAAGTGCAACCACTGGCGTGGGCACCTCATCCGTGTGGCACTTCGCATAACTTTCCTAGCCAGTATTTGTGTCAGAACTCTAACCGCAGCTTTATTGATACTGTAGATCACGTACCCTCTCTTTTTCTTCTCCATCTTGAACTTTTTGTTCATGGCCTCTGTGATGGCCAAATCATCACTTTTACCCTCGGATATGTTCGTTGGATCCTCCCCTTTGCAAGGGATATGGGTAATTCGTTGAATTAGGTGGTTCGTGATGGGGATGGGCTCCTCTAGCCATAAACACCCATCATGCACCAGGTAGAGCAGCTGTCTGATGACAAAGATAGTCACTGGGGCACAATGGTAATGTGGCACCTAAAGCAGGTTTAACAACCTTGCTTTCTCTACTCCTCACAACCACTTGTGCAGCTCCAACTCTATGACTCCCACCTCTATATTTTTCTTCGGCCGCATTAGCTACATGGTTGCCAAATGTGGGAATTTCGCATGATCCACGAGATCCCAGTCTTCAAATTTTAGAACCGACACCCGTCCCAAGTGCGCTCCATCAAAAACAATATCATCAGGTACTAGCAGAGTCTGCAAAGAGCTCTTGCTCTCGTCTAGGTCCTTGAGAACCCTTGCTTTCCCTTTCCACAGAGGAACATATGTAGGCAACCTAGTCAAAGGGTCCGCACCATGGGTTTCTTCCTCCATTTCTTCATCCTCCTCCTCTTCCACCAGGATTTCCTCAAGGTCTTCCTCCTCCTCATCAGCTTCCAAATTGATCGCCTTCCCATTTTCTTCCATGGTAAGTTTAGTTCTCAGTGGGTTTCTAGGGGACATGCACACCAGAACCATAGGCTACTTGTCTTTCTTGGGTCTCAGAGTGCATGGTGATTTAGGGATTTCTGTGACTATCCCGGTGTGTTCTGGGGCATCTCCTATTGTCATGGCCTGTACGGCCTCTTCAGTGGTCATCTCTCCAATATCCATGGCTTCTTCAGATGCATCCATATTGTTGTTCCACAAATCTCTCAAGGCTCAAGTAAGTGCTCAAACAATGCCTTCGACTTTAAAAGATCAAACAGATCTGGGTTCATAAATCTCTGGGTGCGCGATAGCTCAATTCTCAAATGGCCAAGTGTTGTTTGTTGGGCATGCCTTTGCAATTTATAGCACCTTCTGAATTAGAATTCGATCGTTTCCCCAAATCCAGTCCATTAATGCTCCCTTGGTGGCAGATTTTCCCAAATCTACCCCATAAAGTTCGCCTTAAATGCTTGCCGCCATTTGGTCTCAAACCAAGCATCACATCATGAATAGTGACTATAATGGTCATTTTCCATCCAACCCGCATGACAACGCAGCTACCCTTACGCTATCGTAGACCCTGTGACACCTTGCTACTACGCGTAGTCCTGACATCACACAGCTCTCGAGCATAGTAGTTTATAGTCTCACACCTCCTTTCAGCTGCTTGAAGCGCTAAGACTATGCTTCCTGTGTCTAGTTAGATGGCTAGGCCACCTATATATGGCTTCAATCAACTACCGTTTACTTTTCCTAGGAAGGTTTCGCCATTTAACCTCACCAAATGCACCGTGCCACCATCTGTGATCGCCTTAATAACATACAGTCCCATCCAATGCATTTGGATCTTCCCTGGGAATTTATCAAACTTACTATCATATAACAATACCAAATCATTCACCTTAAAGGTGTGTAACTTGATATGTCGATCGTTCCAAGCCTTTTCACGCTAATTTTGTAACTATTGATGGAATCCAAACAAAACTCATTCTTCTTCGAGCTCCTCCAACTGCGTGAGCCTCTCCTCCAAGGCTCTTTGGTCTATCATACCTGTGAGCGCTGCTATGCATAGACTAGGCATGATATACTCCATCGGCATTATGGCTTCCACTCCATAGAGCAGCCTAAAAGGTGTCTGTCCCATCAATTTCTTACATGTTTTCCTATAAGCCCATAATACTGCGGGTACATGCAAGTCCCAATCACTTCGCTACGCGTTACATACCTTATTCAGCAACTAGCATACCTTATTAAATGCTTCCACATGGATAACCTTCTACATGATTGTTCTTCCTACACATTGCTTTTCCAGCTTGAAGAGCCATTTGCACTTTTGCTCCCCCAACACATGCTTACTGACCATACTTCTCAGCGCAGAGTTCATGTGCATCCGCGTAGGTGGTTTTCCATATGCTTGCACCCACCTGTCTAGATGTGTGCGCGGACCTTCCTGCCGATTGTATTTATCTTCCCCTTGCACTTTAGGCTTCCCAAACCATGTTTGTATCATCCTCCTACACTCGTGCCAGTCCTCAAAGCTCCCTTTGTGCGTACCCCACCACCTTCCAGGCATAGCGCACAGTACCCAATTCAAGGCCTGGAGGCATTGCTTTTTAGGCACCTCCCGTTCAAATTTATCCAAGAAAGAATCTAATTCACTTAACCCATCATAAGTAGGTAGGTCTTTCAGTTCTGTCGATAGAAAACGCATTGATCTTGTCATCATATTGTAGTTCAATGTGGTTACTTCGTGTAACTAATTATGCCAGTGCTTTATCTCCTCATCAGAATATGACATATAGGAGCTTTCACACTCCCATTAAATATATTTGTCCGTGGTTGGATTTATTAGGATTTCTCTCATGTGGTTATATTGTAGATGCATTACAAATAATCGTCACTTTCATAGCCATGCAACAACTCTGTATATCGCAATCCTTCAGCAGGGTCCAGGGGTATAAATACGCATAATGACTTCTTCTCAAAAATCATCTTGCACTTCTTCAAATTAATCACCCCGTTCATGTCAGCTGTTAACACCCAGGTTGTTCTCTTTGACTCCTAAGAGAATACGGCCGGGGTAACTACTAACCAGTCTTTGGGCTACAGCTTCTAGCCCAGCTGTAGTCAAAGAGGGCTCTCTCTATAAGATTTTGTCACTGCTTTCAGTGAAAGTTTTAGGCTAGTTATGGAGTGAATATTCTGGTTGTTTTTTGTGTTTGGTTGGGAGGATGCTTCTGATTTCTTTAAAGTATATCAGCAGGTACAGTTAATCCATTGGGCAATGGGGTCTGGGACAGTTTTCTCTTGAGGTCTCGATCTTGGTGAAGGGAAAAGCTATAGGGCCTGTGTGCATTTCATGAAACAAACTGTAAATAGTGAGAGTGAGGTGAATACAACTAGCAATGAGCAATTAAGATTTCCTTACTTAAGTTGTATATCTGTGACAGAAGGCTTGTTATCTAGGAGCAATTACTTGAATTCTTAAACAACAATACACAGTGATGATATGGTTTTTAAAGGTAGCAGTTAAGAATTACGCTTTAAATACCTTATCAGAAGAAAACACATAAGATAGATTTGATTGAGCTCAGGGTAGTCAATGACTAAGTCCTGAGACTATTCTTTTTCATCACTATCTAGAGTTTCAAACGTATAGAAAACATGAGAAATATATGGAATAACAGGAAACACAAGTGAAATAAGAGCCATGAGAAAACTTATTGAGCCATGTAATGAACAGGAATCCTGCAACTTTGAGCCACACACCATCAAGAGATCAAGAGACAACACATCTTTGAATAAATCCCACTGTCTTTTGTATTAACTGTCTGAGAATGTTACAATATCAGAATAACAGAGAAGATATCAGGAGCATTTCTTACATCCGGAGTCCAACCCTCCCTAATCAAAATGAGGGGGAATATATAGAAGTTTGTTACAAAATATCTCAGGTATGAGTCATCTGAGTGGACAAAATATCTCTTACATTTGGACAGAGAGAGTAGATGAGAAGTTATTACAATCTTTAATGAGCTATAAAAGCTATTAACTGCTGTCAGAGTAATTTTGACATCTGGAGCTTTATGGAGTTGGTTGAAGTCGGCTGAATGCTTTGAATTAACTGCTGAGCAGCCTGTTTGTGCAGCTGTGTGTCCTCTTGGCGAGCTGTCATGATCTATCTGCTGGATTTTTCCTTTAATTGCCTTAAATGCCTGCTTTATCCTCATGCTGTCCTGTATCTTCCATCCTTCTCAAACATTTCATTTAGTCTTGATCCTTCCATACGAAAACTATACCAACCATGAATTCCATTATGGGAACAAGCCTTTGTCTGCCTGCTGAATTCCACCTCATCAGCAGGTGAAATGTCTTGAGCAGAGTTATCTTGAGGGATGAGGAGAATATCCATCTTCATTTCCATTTTATCCTTAACAACTGATTTTTGATCTAAGTCATCTGAGCTCTTGCTCATATTATCTGCTTTAAAAGCATGTGGCCTTATAACTGCATTTGACTTGGGCTCCTAGTGACCGAATGACTGAAGCTAACGTGGCAGAATTCTGATCATGGATTGCCACCAATCTTCCTTGGGCATCTGATGTCTCCTGATTTTTATTAAAGTCTCATCAGCCTCTGTGTATTTGAAGAAATTGGGAGGAGTCTCAAAAAGGTGATTGACTTCATTTTCAATAAAGAATAAGCCTCCCAATTTATCATACAAATTTTGCCCTGAAGGAGGCCTTGTCTGTTCAGATGAACTGCCAGATGCAGTGATCTGATTCTCCATGTATGTCATCATTTTGTTGGTAAACTGATCTAGGGAAATCAGTTTTCCTTGACTACTCAACAGACTGGGCAGGCCTCTTGCTTGTAGCTCTACCAGTTTGGCCCTGAACTCCTCCACATCTTTTGTCATTTCAAAGCATTTCCTCTCCACTACCTGCACATAGCTTCTAAGTGTGAGTACCTTTTTGGCAAGGAGGACTGCTTCTGTCCTGTTCGGAATGCCCATGGCTGCCAACTCCTCTTCCTCATGCCTATTTAGGTAATCTACCATTCTATTGGCCTGATCTGGCCTGTTTCCTAACACAGCTTTGGCCCTATCAATCTCTACCCGAGCTTGGCCTAATAGTTCCATCTGCTGATGGATGGTCTTTATGGACTTCCACTGCTGGGTGATAGACTTGCTTATTTTGGCCCATAGAATTCTCTTTATTTCGGCCAGGGCTGTTTCTAGGTTTAGCTCCCTTTCCAAGGCCTTTATCCTGTCTCTCAGGGTCTTTATTTCTCTGCCCTGCTCGGCCACTGTCATTTTAGATTTATCATATTTTGACTCCAGCTCTGCCAATTTCTCCTTGGCTTTCTTTATCTCATCAGCTTGGAGTTCCATCTGCTTGACAGCCTTGGTTATATCTTCAATGGATGGGCTGTCATGTTGGCCTGTTGCTGTTTCTGTTGTCTCTGTTGTGGGAGCCCCTGTTGCTGCTGATGTTGCTGCTGTTGAAGTTGTTGGAGGAGCTTGGGATGTGGATTCTCCCTATTTGTCTTGTAATGCTCCTTCCAATTGCTTCTCCAACTCCCTTATCCTTTGATCCTGTTGTAATAGGAGGTCTAGCTGATCCTCCATCTTTTTCTGCTCTTGAAGCTCAGCCGTCTGAGGATGTTCAGTTGGTGGCAGCTTTAATCTCTTCTTTAGTGCCTTGAGGTCATCATCCTTTTTCTTCATGAGGGCTTTGACTCCTGTTGGATCATTAGGATCATGTCCTAGGTCAACAATAATATCCTCCAGTGACTTTATTCTGTTGTCCTTGGCTTTGGAGGACATCCTTTCCACATCTAGCTGAGTATTGGTATTTTTCAACGATTCCTTCAGCTCATAGGCCAATGTGGCCTTCTCCACTAGGGTGGCATATACCATTTCTCCAGCCTGCTTGTGGAGTTCAATTTGGTCCATTGGATGTATGTTGCTAGCCAGGACCTCCACCCTTGTCTTGATAAAATCTGCAGCACTTTTAGGCTGCGGCCCCTTGGGTTTAAAGTGGCTGAAGATCATGTTTTCTTGTTGGATGTCATAGACTGACATCAGCCTTTCTTGCATGGCCAGTGTAGCATCTATGAATTGTTTGTACACCTCCTGCCTTAATAGCTCATTTTGAGCCTTAATTTCTATAAAAGAAGCCTTGGTGCTCTTAGGCTTCTTGCTCTGCTGGGATTGGGAGGCCACCTCCAAGCTGACTTGTAAGTTTTGCTCCTGCTGAAAGGAGCTCGTTCCTGTCTGCTGGCTGCTCTCCTTATCTTTTGCAATATTTGAGACATCATCAGTGATGTCTTCTACTTCAGGGGAATCTTCCCTTTGCCTTTTGGCCTCTGGCTGGTCTGAAGGTCCACTGAGAGGAGTGGACTCTTCTCTCTGTCTTTTAACTCCCCTTTCTTCATGTGCCGGGGTCTGTAAGACTGGGGCACTTGACTGCTGCGTTTGAGGTGGAGGAGTTTGTAATGCAAGGGTCTCTGGCAGCCCATTCTGTGGTTTTTCCACTTGTTCTTGTTGCTGCCCTGTCTGCTGTTCTGTCTCCATCTGAGCCTCCTACTCTGTTCCCTTTTCCTTTTCTGTTTCCTTCTCTTTCTGCTGCTCAGTTTGCTGTTGAGCCTGTTGCTCAGGTTGCTGTTCCTTTATCAGCTCATCCTCTGCTCCTAGTATGCCTTTGCCTTTATCCATGGCTGATGCTGATGTGGTAGGCGCTTGAAGTGCAGTCTTTGTTGCTGAGGTCCCTTTTCCTACTGAGTAAGGTAATCTGAAGGGTACCTGCTGCACATAATCTAGGTCAATAGTTTTTTCAAGCTCCTTTACATTCTTAAGCATTCTCTCCTCCTCAGTTAAACTCTCAGCCAGAGTATCTGGTTGCCACTCTTGCAGATTGGCATATTGTTCTATGTGAGGGTATTGGCAATGCTTAATGGCTAGGATCCTATACTTAGTTCTCCTAGCCGAGATGACTCCTTGAGGGTCATAAGGGACCCAACGAAAGCTATAAGATAGCTTGTATTTGTCCTTCAGGATCAGATCTGCATCCTCCCATCCTTCCTTCCTATTCATAATGAAAGGGCCCATTTCACTCTTGAAGCTGAGCTGAGCCTTTTTCTTAGAGCCATGGAAGTGGGTAAGGTCTGATTGAATCAATTGTCTGTAATATTCAAGTGCAAATAACCTCATTGGCACATATCTTGGGAGCCTATATGGGCAGACCTCACATCCATAGATCCTGAAGACTGTGTGGTGCTCATATAGGTACCAGTCACCTATTTTGTTTTTCTTGGAAAGCTGCAGAGCTTTCTTTATCTCACTGGACACTCTGGGAGGTGGGGAATTCATTAACATGCAGCAGAGTGGGTATACAAATTGGTCGACAAATTCGCAATAAGTATAGGGTGAAATTGTGACTTTGTGATAGACTGAGGTCCAGAAGATAACAGATCTTCTTTCCCCTGTATGGTCCAGCCTTCTGACATAGAAAGGAAAGGCTTCAGAGTGATAGTACATGAACATATGATAAAGGTAGGCCGAATACCTGAAGACCCCCTGTCTGTCCACTTTGGTTAGCTGATCATGGATCCTGTTGGCTATGAATTTTGGCAAAGTTGTACTTTTGGGCAGGGGGTTGATATGGGCTGTAAACAGACAGCATTGCTAGCATGGCTCTGTCCACATGCTCACTATTTTGGTACCCCAATACATAGGCTATCATGTCTAGTAATAGCCTGCCCACATCATTTAATTGATCATTCAGATAGGGAGGTGGATCTGTGGTCTGGCACTCAGGTTACATGAAGTTTCTGATAATCTTTTGTAGTTCTTCACCAGCCAATTTGTCACCAGCGTCCATCAGATGATTCATGGAGAATGGGATCAGCAACTCTGTCTGATCAAAGTGTAACATCTTGTTGATGGACTCAGCATTGATTTGAAATAGGATCCTCCCTGATGGGGTGCTGATAGCTCTATGTTGGGCATCATAGTGTTCTGCACAGAGGTGAATGATTTCGGGGAAAACATTCACAGCTGG
>APFE031653660.1:514-23147 GCA_000404065.3 Pinus taeda
TATATGTGTTTTATGTGTTATTCTCTCGCATTTTTATTTTTCCTGTGATTTAGAATTCATATGCAGGTAATTTCTGTACGGTGTTAAAACCTACATGATGGAGGAAAAGAAGTGATCTTCAAATCCAAAGGTTGCATCATTCGAAAGGAAGGATCAAAGAGAGTGATTGTTATAGGAGTCAATACATCCGACAATGTGTATGTGTTGAAGGGAAGGGAGAAGAGTAAGAAGAGACCAAGAGAGTACTCTTCCTCATCAGATTCAGATTAGATGAGATCAGTCCCTACTATAGTCCATTCTTACATGTTATATCTCCTTGACTCTAACAATATGCATGCGACTTGCATGGTCTTAGAGGGAATATTGGAAGCTTGATTTAGTTCCTTCGTGTGTTTTCTTATTAGCCAGATCACTTTATTTGAGGTATATCATTCTTAGGGGGAGCTATGTTTCTCGAGGCTTGATTCCTTATGTTTATTTCTTTTCACTCATTATTTATGCAACTAATGTATTTATTGTATATGAGTGGATAATATATGTATATCAGTCTTGTTGCAACATTCATTGATTATTTTTCATCTATATTGTTACTGATGGTTTTTGAAGCAGCTACATGTTGATTTTATTGTGATATAATTGGAGGTATGATAGCCATATGGTTGTCTCATGCACATGGTCAAGGTGTGATGAAGGATCACACATTCAGGGGGAGCATATGTTCTTCCTAATGGATTTGCAAAATGTTGACATTGTTTTATGCGGGATGATTTTCATTACTGTTGTCACATTTTTCTAGTTGGATCATCTAGAGTTTATGTACCTCATTGCTTATGTTTCTACTTCTAGATGAATCACACATGTTATTGGTATATTTTAGATGGTTGGTATATGATGCAGCTTTATGATGTGTTAGAAATTCATTTGGTTAAGTGTTGTTGATTATATAACTGATTATGTTGGAGAGATTGTTTCTTCTCATGATGAGGATATGTACTTGTTGTTGCTACTATTGTTATTGTTGGAAATACTGAGGGGGGGGGGGGGGGGGTGTGAATCAATATTTCTTTTCAATTGTTATTTTACCAGTTAAAACATTTATATTTAGAACACAAGATGAACAACAAGAATAAATTCTTTTATTAATATAATCTTTGCAATAAAATAGATACAATATATATATGGTTCCAATCTGTTGCCAAGCACCAACTTGGACTTTTGTGAGGCTCAAACCTCAGAGCACCAACTCTGTTTTGTCAAGGCACCAACCTTGGACTTAGGAGCACCAACTCCCAGGACACCAATCCTTCCAGTTCTAAGGCATCAACCTCAAGGGCTCCAACCCTCTGCTCTCAAGGCACCAACCTTGGATATAGGAGCACCTACTCCAAGGACACCAATCCTTCCAACTTCTGAGGCACCAACCCCAAGGGCTCCAATCCTCTGCTAGTTTACAGCTTCACTGCAGTCTCCATACTACAGCATCAATGACAACCAATCTTCATATGAAGGATTCTTTACAACTCTTCATATTGTCCACACAGAGGCGACAAGAAGTTATCTCATGATGATATCAAATAGGCATCATGATCTCCAATAATTTCTCCACACAACTTTACTGTGTCTACAATTAACTGCACGAAGCTCTGCACAAGAATTAACTCTCAGTTTCAAGTCTCTGTTCTCACTATCACTGTAAATGCTTTAGGCGTGACTGCTTCTCATTGTTCTAGCTATCTCTTATTTCCTAGAAAAAAAAATCACATACGCTTCAATGCTGGTGTTGGTTACTATTCCCTTCAAGCTATGTTAGATGAAACTTTATTTATCCCTTCACATAATTTTTCTTCAGGTTGCGTTATGTACCTGATTAACCCAACACTGGTCTGAGCTTTTCAAAGGTGAATCCAATCAACAGAGTTTCTCATCCTTCGATTTCCTCCTATCCTACTGGACCTTCGGCTTCCTCCTATCCTGTTGGACCTACCACTTCTTCCTTTCTTCTAGTTCGCCAACTTTAACCACTTTTTTCTTTGTTATATAAGCTTGATATGCTGACCTTTGGTTTCCTCCTTGTTCGCTTGAGCTTCAACTTCCTCAACGCTCGCTTGACCTTCGGCTTCCTCAATGCTCGCTCAACCTTTTGGCTTCCCTCCTCTGATCACTTTAGCTTCCTTTGCACTCGTTCATCCATCTACGCTTGCTTGATTCTTCAGCTTCTCGGTCCATGGATTCCTCTGTCAACAAAGAGGTCCTACATGCCACGTCACTATCAAATTGTAATCGCAACTTTCTAGAGGTATTTTATAAGTCATACCTATGCTATCACCGATGGCCGATTGCTCCTATTGGACGCAATATTATATACAACTCTATCACAATCAGAGGTTTGCACATAACATGGCCAATTCCCCTTCTACCAACGGAGCGGATGCGATATGATATTAAGCACTAGTTAATATACCCGTCAGGTCTATATGTATATATCACAATTGCAGTTTATAGTGTACCATCCCTTTATAACTTGCGATACATTCCTTCCGACACAGCGAACATGATATATCATTAGGGTGTGTTATAATAGTGGTGTAGTCGGGTCTGTGTTATTATCGCAGGAGGTTGGTGTTATGTCTACAACAAGATATTGGTTAATTTCTAACCAATCAGAAGTCTTCAGCGACACTCTATTCATGGCTTAATTTGCACGGAGGATCCCACTTTTCAAATCCTACCTTCGGTCCCACATTGACTTTTCGCTTTTTAATCAGGGCCTCATTCCACACTGTCGATTTCTTCTATATTAGATCTGAAAATGAACACTTGGTCCGATCAACACAATCCATCGGAAGCTTGCTGCGCGAGAGATTTCTTCTCTCCAGATCTAATGGTCCCGACTTAATCCGATCAACCCAAAAATTGTCCATTGATCCTTTGCTGTCAATCAACCTATGCTAGATCCAATGACCTATAGCGATTTCAGGTGGACTACTTGCACGAGAGTTACCTGCCCGAAATGAGCGGTTTTTCTCTCTCCTCTAGTTGCTATATGTCGACCATTGAATGGAATCGGGCGCTCTCCTATAAATACCACTTACCATTTTGTGTCCGCCTGAAATCTCAATTATTGGAATATAACCACGTGAATTAATCGTTTAATCGTTTAACCACGAGATTAACACTTAACACAAGATAATCATGATTTGTGAATAAAAGCATTAACCACTGAGATTTATGTTTTTCAGTGGGAATACAAAGAAATACCTGGTTAACTGTTGAACGCAGATGCATAGAGTAACGAGAGCCCACACCAGGCATGAGTCTTGCCCTCTCAGCTCAATTACAACAATAAATTGACCTCTGTCTCAAACCCCCTCTAACACTCAACCTCTCGCTTCTCACTCAAAAACTAATCATCTCAACTCCTTTGACTTTCCGCTCTTCTCTGGTTTGATATGGCTCCTCTGTTAACTCCTCTGATACTCTGCAGTTCTTCTTTGGCATATATTACATGCGATACTCCTGATATGACTCCTCCTCAATCTCCAAATATTACACTAACTTGGCTTTCCTGTGGCTTCCGATACCACTCCAATACCTGTTCTCTGCTTTGATAGCTCTGCTCTGATAGCTCCCATGAATTCCGATATTCTATCCAATGGCTTGAATGTCTTGGCTTTCCTATGGTTTCTCCTCATGGCTTCTTGCTCCTATTTCTTCACGGATATGCTCTACTTCTCCTTGGCTTCATATCATCATTTACTATCTAGAATATTTCCATATTGACATCAATGACATCAATGACAACCTAGATTAACAGTTATATTACTGCTATCGGTTGATATTGCTTGTTGATGCACATGTGGAGCTTGGTGGTTGCTAGTGGTTATCATGATTATCCTACATGATATTCATTAATGGGATGGTGATGGCCAAGGTGTTGAGTGGCCATGTACTAGCATATGTGGTTGTTATTAGTTTATTGCTGCTACATTTGGAGATCTTATGCATAGCACATGGATGCCATGGATTGTATTTCATTGCTGCTACCATACGGAGTATATGTTGATGCTCATTTTTTCCATGTACTCTTGTTAATTTATGTGTTGGGCATGTTTTGATGAGAGCATCTTTGTGTGAAATTGTAAAAGCCATGTATTGTAAAATCCATATCATATTTTGGGCACATTTCTCATGGAGAGAGACATGGTGTCTAGTATCGATTGGTCGTTAGCTATGTATGGGTCAATGGAGTCCAAGTCATGTTTCATGATGTAAACTTGGATCCATAGAGTCATGGTTGGAGATAGCTGTAGAGGAGTCATATGTTAGTCCTACGTATGTATCACAACTATGTACTTTCTACATGAAGCATTGTATTGTATCGTATTATATATCATGTCCAAATTCAGTTGAAGTCATGGTTCATGAGTAGTCTCTTGCACTTGGCAAGGAGGCTTATTACAACAGGAACATGTGTTTATTCAACAGAGAGAGTGTGATTGTATCTTTCTTACATGCTTAGGGGGGGAATGTCTAGTCTTCAAAGTTGGCATGACATTGGTAGAGATATCTTTGGCAGCCAATTTCCTTGTTTTTCATGCTTATCTTCTAGGAGATACTTCTTTGGGTTGCTTCAACATGGTGCTGTGTATGACAAGGGGAGTCTTCCTCTCTTTCAGCACATTATTGGCATTATACTTCAGTGTTGACATGGTCCTTTGCCATTGATGTCAAAGGAGGAGCTATTTGGATGGTTAGAGATCAACCTTGTTGCATGGAGGTTGACATCAATGCCAAACGGGGAGTTTGTTGGTATTGATTTCAACATGTTGGAGATGTTGTTGGTCATATGCATGTGTGATGACTGTTGTGTGATGGATGATTGGTTTATGGTATTGTTAGTTAGAATTCATATCAACATCCTTATGACTAGACCTAGTGGTTGCTGAGGAGATGGATTCCAACCATGTTATGTTATAGATTAAAGATGTTGTTGTTGTAGGTGGTTGGAGTGTTTCAGAAACCAGCTCACAAAAAGATAGAAAAGAAAGATAAAAAGCCTTAGAGTTTAGCCTTTTCAAGGGTTCAACCTCATTTCATTACACAAATGAACAATTCTTCGATGATACAAATGACAAGACCTCCTTTCTATATATAGGAGTTTAAGGGATCGTAATATAGTTAGAGCCTACATAACAATAATAATGTAAGGGAACAATAATAAAAATAGTCAGATTTTATGGGGCACAATAATAACAATATGGGGACTAGACGGGCACAACAATATAACAAGGGGGTTGCACTAATAACAATAAGGGGTTACACTAGTAGTATAGGGACCTAACATGCCCCTCTCCTTCAAAAAGTGTTGTCCTCAATGCTTGAGTAGTTCTTGATGCTTATGTATAAAATTCTTGTCCTCCCATGTGGAATATTCAGTAGGTAAGTTCTTCCACTTGATGAGATACTCTGAAATTGATCGATTTCGTAGCTGTCAAGTTCTTGTTTCTGTGACTACTCCAGGTTTCAATATGATTTTTCCTTCCTCGTCAATTTCTGGCAATATTGTTTGAACTTGGATCTTCTCATTATGTAAGGTCGCCATTTCTTAAGTGCATGTAGTCTTGCAAACATTTCCTTCTCATAAATAGCTTTGTGTAAATAATTTCCTTTGATTGGAAGACTTTCGAAAGCAATGGGTCTTTCTTCTTGCATTAAAACATCACCAATTCCATTTCCTATTTAAGATGTTCAAAGGCCTTCATTGCTTCTGGAGTCCATGAAAATGCATCTTTCTTCAATAATCTTGTTTTTGGATTGTCTTCAGTCTTCATTCTTATTTGATTATATCCTGAACGAAGATCCAACTTGGTGAAGTATATTAATCCATGCAATTCATCCAATAATTCATCAATGACGGGAATGGGAAATTTATCTTCTATAGTGAGTTTGTTGAGCTCTCTATAATCCAGACACATGCGCCATGACCCATCCTTCTTGTGCATCAATACTACTGGAGTAGAGAAACAACTTTGACTAGGTTGAATTATACCAGCCTCTAGCATTTATGCAACCATACGTTCTATTTCACTCTATTGGGCATAGGGATATTTGTAAGGCCTGATGTTTGGAGGAACACTTCCTAGAGTCAAATGAATAGAATGATCATGATCAAGAATAGGTGGGAGGCCTTTGGGAGTCTCAAATAGCTTGGAATGATTGTCCAAGACCTTTTGGAGATTTGGAGAAATAAATGATTTCGATGTGGGAACCTCTAGCGAACATAATTATGCAATTACACCTTGTTTTTCTTTCTTTAGAAGCTTTGTCATTCCGTTAGAGTTGATTATCTTTCTTGGTTTCCTTGGTTTTCTCCTTTTTCTTCCAATTGTTGTGGTGTAAATCTTGTAGGTTGTGGAAGGCTAGGAGAAAAAACACTTCCATATTTATAGTTGTGAGTGGTGGGATTCCTTGTTTCCATAATTATGCTTTCAATTTTTTGTGCTAACCTGAATGCCTTTTCCAATGAATCAGGTTCCCAAAGACGAACCTCATGTTGAATGTTATCCTTTAAAGTCCCTATGAAGACATCAATCCTTTGCTTCTCTAGAATATCACTTACCCTTGTATTCAATTTTTGAAAGTCCTCAATGTGCTCTGCCATTGAACCCTTTTATTTGAGATTTATCAATTGGTTAAAGAAGGTGTTTCTCTTTGTATCCGCATAATGTGCTATCATTTCCTCCATGAAGATTGACCATGTGACAAGTGGTTTACGATAACAAAGCCCTTCATACCATAAAAATTGATTCGGTTCTAAATATAGAGATGCAATACACACCTTTTTTAACAGTTTCACCTCATGTAGATCAAAATATTGCTCCATCTATAGTATCCAATTTACCGGATCGTTGCCATCAAACTTCCTCATATTGCTTTTTCGTGTTTTTAGGAGCTTGATCTTGAAATGACTGTAACTCTGTAATTTTGGATCTTTAAGTTTTGTAATTTTGGTCTATTAAATCCCTTTGAGTTCTCTTTCTAAACACTCAAGTCTGATTGCCATTGGATTCTTGAAGAAAGATTTATGTCCAATTTCCCGCAATGACCTTATTATAGACTGGTTCAGTAGAGAGAACTTCTACGTCGTGCCACGTGTCACTGTTTCGGCCTTAGATTCTAAAAATGATACCCAAAAAACTAAAATATATTTTATTTCTGTCCCATTTTATGAAATTTGAATCAAATGCTCAGAGAGAGAGAGTTATGACAATTTTCCCAAGGTCACCTGCTTGGGGTGTAATTCGGGAGCTTGCCAAAACTCTAAATGTCTTGGACCATATCTTTGAAAATATAGCGAAACAAGATCTGAAATTGAAGTTCAAGCTTCATCACGATTTCGCCTCAAATGGGTTTTAATTTCATAATATAAAACTTCATATAAAAAAAAATTAGAGTGAAAATTCCACAATGACGTGTTTGAGATGGAATTATGGATTTTTCAAAAAACCCTAACTTCCTCATATCATATCTTCGAAAATATAGCGAGAAAATATTTGAAATTTGGACCCGAGGTTCATAATGATGTCGGATCAAATGGGTTTTCTTTGTAGCTTCTGCAACATCGTAGAAAAATGTTATAGAAAAAATTCCATGATTACCTGTTTGAAGCAGCGAAACCCTAGAATCCAAACTTCTGATACCAAATGTTATGAAACCAGCTCACTAAAAGATAGAAAAGAAAGATAAAACACCTTAGAATTCAACCTCTTCAACCTCCTTTATATTACACAAATGAACAATTCTTCAATGATACAAATGACGAGACCTCATTTCTATATATAGGAGTCTATGGGGTCATAATATAATCAAAGCCGACATAACAATAATAATGTAAGGGCACAATAATAACAATATGGGGACTACACATGCACAAAAATATAATAAGGGAGTTGCAATAGTATGGGGACCTAACAATATGTCTCTACATGTCTTGGAGACATTTCATATGCTACTACATGTGTGAGATGTGATTTCTTGTGTTGGAGGTAATTCTACCCATGATGGAGGCAGTTGTATGTCTTGATGTTTCTACTGTAGGAGTTGGTGATGTTGCTATAGATGTTGTAGATGATGCTACAGGTGTTAGATATGTTGTGGTTGCTGCTTGAGGAGCTGGAGGTGTTTGGTCTTGGTTCTAAGGTTGGCATAATAGGTCTTTCATGTCATTGAATTTTTCCTTTCCTATTCATCAGTTGCAGACTTATCTCAGTGGCTTGGAGGAGTGTTCAAGCATTAGAGAAGATGGTCCCACATGTGGCAGAGGCTTTGGATTGAAGAACTAATGCTTTCACTGAGTTTTATCCCTAGTTGCATGCATGATGGGTCAAGGGAGCGATTAGAGAGCTCCAGTCGCATGGAGGCAGGCCCAAGGGAGCAGTTATAGCTCCAATTGCCTGCAGGACAATGCTATTGGAGCAACTAGGGTGTTTTCACTAAAATTTTTTTGCATTTCTCATGTTGTTGAGCTAATTTTTGTGTTTTGGCAACTTCCTTGATCATAAATTTTTGACATATTGGTCAGAAAAGTTTGTGGGACCTCCAAAAGCTGATTAAAGTTGAAAATATAAAAAAGAATAGTGGAGTTAGTGGTTGATTGAGTCAATGAGCTGAATCTAGATCTAATCAATGATATGAACAATATTGTTGAGCTTAGTAGTTCTATGCAATTATTGAGTTGAGCACTTGAGTTCACCCATATATTGGAGAAATCTCATTGTTAGTATGGTTGGTTGTTGAGTGAGAGTGAGCTTGGGGAAGAGCTTGCAAACTGTGTGAGCCTTACTATGTAATTTTTTGTATCAGTTTGCAGTGATAGCAACATGAGCTGAACCTTGTTTCATCCTTATGATTATGGAGTGTGTGAGATGTTGAGGCGTTGATTGGAGTATTTTAAGGAGACATGTCATTGTTTCATTGTAGTATTTGGAGTCAGAGATTCATATTTTTATTGTGCTTTGATGATATGTTGTTGTAGATCGAATGTTGAGTAGTTCTCAATTCTGGTCTAAAACATTTTGAAATGAGAACCAGATAGAGGAGAAGAGTTTTAGGACTCAGGAAAAATAAATATAAGAGAGAAGATTTTTCAAATCCAATGCTGGTTGGATAGTTCAGTAGAAATTAGTGAGGCTCATTGGTCGTGATAACTTCTAGTAGATCGAAGTCTGTAGAGTTGTTGATGGTTCATGAGTAACTAGGCGAGGATAGTTGGTTGTGGTGGTATTCAACGGATAGTAGCCCATAGATATGATTGAGAAATAGTGTCCATTTGAGATTATCCATATGTATAACTCTATGTAAAGAATTTTCTTGACATAATAGAATTTGAGCAACGCAACACTAGCTTTTCCCTAGAGAGGGTTTTCCACCAGACATCTTTGTGTCCATTGTGTGATTGATTTTTATGGTTGCATATTTATTTGGTACTTTGATTTATGGTTTTGTGTTTCATTTGTGCATCGATTAAAAGATTAAATAATTGGTGAAAATTTGTATAAGTTTCCAAACTACTGATTCACCCCACCCACCCCCCCCCCCCCCTCTTAGTAGTGATCTAGTTTTCAACAACACTCTCCAGTTTTTCCTGGCGAAGGATGGGACAAGGACTCAATGAATGTTGTTGATACATGCGAGACCTATTTTGGATGTGCTTATCTCCTTTAGTCAGTCATGAAGACCAACATGGAAAAATATTTGGTCAAAGTTAGTTCAACCACCAAAGGAGATATTCATGGACAACGCAATTGAAGTAGTTAGGATTTTCCATAGATAAATTCTTGTAAGTTGGAAAAGTTGTTACAAATTTATCCCAACCACGAAAATTGTTACCAAATTGTTAATATGTATTCTCAATTTAGATCACATGAGAATCGAGATATTCTCATGACGATCTCGTCTTTGTAATATGAAATTATAAAAAGGTGTGCCTTCTTCTTGTGAAACAAATAGAGATATAGGCATACATAGAAAGAATAGAGGGAGCACCAACATTGTAACCTTGTATGTTTCATTAATGTAAATCTCAATCATTCATGGTGCCATACCCTTGTATTGACTAGCTTGTATGTTGTGTGGTACCAACCCTTATCAAGAAGGAACGCCCCTCCTTTTTAGCAGGGATCACTGGTTAGGAAGGAACTGTAGCAACTTGATTTATTTCCTCTCAGTTATGATTCGTGCATGATTATTGTTACTTCTAATTTTGTTCATTCTTCAACAATTTCATAATTCTAACCTATGTATTGTGTAACAACATTGGTCCTGGACCGGTCCCTTTGTTAATGTGACAATTATTTGATTCCTATTATATTTTGACGGTGTGTTTCTTTTTTTTGAATGTGTGTTTCAACATTTTCTTGAGTGAATGGTTTCTAGGAGTGTTGTTTCTTTCTGAATAAGAGTGATTGTGTGACAAATTGGTATATTTTTCATTGTGTGTTTATTTTCTGAAAGTGTGAGTAAGGTGTGAGAGTGTAACAACTTGAATTTTGGATTACTGAGAGTTTTATTACAACGATTGAGTTTGAGATTCATTAACACTATACATAATTTGTCCTTACATGTACTTTTCATGATAGACTTGAAATAAATAAATAAATCCTACTTGGATTGACAATTAATGTGAGAGTCAAATTTTTTGCTCTAAATTAAAATAAATAAATAAATAAATCCCAACAAAATACCAACTAGAAGGTGAGGCTACTCTCCTCTCTCTTTCTATGAATGGAAATGGATGCAAGTAAAAAGGAGTGGGACCTATGGCCCATGGGGTGCTACATTACACGAACCATCTATGATTTCTCTCTCTCTATCTACTCTCAACTATTCTTCTTATCTATGGAACAAAATGCACTCAAATAGAATGAAACCCTTTTCCTCCTAGTGGATTGGTTATAAACACAACCTAATGACATACTAGAGTTAGAGTATGGGCTCTTCTAAAGTCTTCTTCATCATGATCACATGTCTAGCCCATTTTTCATGAATAACACGGGGCTAATATGACATCCTCTTGAATCATGGTGGTCAAAATAGGAAGGCTAACTTCTAAGTGGCAATTTTTTTTCTTCATATGGACCTTGATTGAGGCAATTCTTGCACTATTGGAAAGGTATCTCTATGTAGAATAGAGATAGGGATGATGCACTTAAAAATACAAGTATTACTGCCCAAAAAATGGCATTTCATGCATTAAAGTGATTTGGGAAGGTTTTAGACCCCAATTCACCAAACTGGAACCAACTGATAAAAATGGTCATGTGAGTTGATTCTTTTGATTTTTCCACTCTAAAAACATCAAGATGGATGAAAAATAATATACTCATCCAAAATGGATCATACTCCCCATTTCGAGAAGATTTTGGTCCCAAAAATATTTTACTAAATGAGGTGAGGACATTTTTTTTCCACCTTCTCTCGAGTGTATCATTTAGCCTTGTTGAAAGCTATCCTTTCAACCAAATCTACCGAAGTTCATGCTGCCTTTGTCTTGTAGTTCTAGAGATGTTCTAGAAAATTTTATCCTCTATCAACTCTATTGGAGCATATGGTATGAAATCCTCTACAAAATTTAAGATGTTCCTCTTCCTGATCTAGCATGGAAGGATCATACAATTTTAGATTCTCTTTATTCAGCACTGAGTAAATGTGAATGCATGGGGGTATACTGAGTCTATTGGCATTATCTCCCACCTTCTCCAATATCTCAAAGGGACCATATCAAATATATTTTATTTTCTTATGAGAATTTTGTAGCCTCGCCTTATTCAACTGTAACCATACTCCACACCTTGAATGAGTTCTCTTTTCTGTGTCGATCATGTCTAGCCTTGTATTTTTCTCGTGACTTATGCACTATCTCGTATACTTTAAGATGGATCTATATGATCTTCTCAACAATTTTTTCTACCCTTAAGGAATCCTAGTGATAACCTCCATCATATTTCCTTGCTTTCCATATGTAATATCCAAAGGTGAAGGTGGAAATATCCAAAACATGTTTCAAATGGGGACTTACTAGTAGAACTATGGATTGGTATGTTATAAGACTAACATATAATAATAGATTTTCTTCCCAAGCCTTTGAACGCTTCTGATTGTAGCCCCTTAGAATATGCAACAAAATCCTATTGACTACCTCTGTTTATGGATGGAATGTTATAGACCTCTTCAACTTCATGTCCATATTCTCCCACAATGTGGTCCAAAATGCACTAAGAAACCTTTTTCTCCTATTTGAAATGATGCTCCTTGGTATCCCAATGTGCACACAAACATGTACAAAGAACAAGTTCATTGCTTCTTTCCTATTGATGTTATTTTTAAAAGGCATTAGAACACACATCTTGCTAAACATGTCAACTACCATGAATATGTAATCATGTCCCTTCCTAGTTGTTGGTAAACCTCTCGCAAAGTCCATGTAAATTATTTCCCAAGGACGAGTGGGTAGAGGAAATTGATGATAATGACCATGTTTCCTATTACTAAGCTTGATAGTACAACAAGGATTGCATCCTCTTATGAACATAACTACCTCTTCTTGTATCCTGGGCCAATACACATAAATCTATATGTTAGCTAGTGTCTTCCCTACACTGAAAACTCCCTACAACCATGGAGGTGTGAGCCTCTCTAATTAGTTGCAATCAATAACCTTAAATAACATATATCTTATTTAAGAATATGATAGTCAATTGTGTTTTCACCATCATGCACATGAATTTGGCTCTGCAACTCCTGAAACACCACCTTGAAGTACTCATCCTTTATGTATGCCTCTTTTTATGCATCATGGGTGATGTAGGAGCATCTACAAGCCAAGACCATTTTTTACTTCTTGAGTCAAAATTCATTTACTAAGGGAGTTGGTTCCCTAATTTGTTTACCAAGGGAAGTTTGGTTCCCTAAATCATTTAATTTGTAATATTTTAATTAGTTTAGAAGGATTTTAATTTGTTAGGAAGTTAGTTGAGTGTCACTTAATTTCTATGTAAAAGGGATAAATTAGCTAAATTAGGTATTTGTTAGATAATTTTGGGTTTAGGTTGAATTTATTGGATTTGTATAAGAACTCTACAGAAAAAAGAGTTCTCATATGTAATTGAGAGATCAAATTAGAGAAAGGGAGAGACAAAGTAGTGCGAGGAAAATAGAAAAAGAAAAAAGAGAGATATATAGGAGAGAGACTTGTAGACAAAGTTGAACTAAGCTCAACCTTGTAAATCCTTTGCTAATAATATCAAATATGTTGTGTGTTTTGTATGTTTGAATGAATTTATCGTTGGCTGAATACATATTGAGTTGCATATTTGATGTGTGCTTTAGCAGGTTGATCAAGCGAGTGCAGAGAGGTCAAGATTCGAGTCGCAACGATAAAGGCTCAGTGAGTGAAATTAACCAAACTTTTAATTTCTTACACCATCAGAAAAGGATTGATGCAAGAAAACCTTTCTTGGGTTGATTCGATAATCATCTGGAAGTCACGAAAACTAACAAACATTTTCCCATATTCATTTCCTATTTATCATCTATCGACCATTAGAGGATAGCAAGATTTATTGAAACACCTTTGCTAGCTCAATCCGACAAGCCTTGGGCACTTCCATCAATTAATGAGCCCGATAGACAGACTATTTCACATTAATTGTAGTCTTGTATGCTACCACCACCCTACTAGGAAAACACCAAAGGTTGTGGAGAAGTGACAAGCATGAGGTGGTCTCATCAGTTAATAGAATTGGCAAACATAACCTTTCATGAAATTGACATCAATAATTACCACCAGCCAATTTGGAAGTGTTGAAAGATTGCGAGTTCCAATGAGCATCGAGTGGCTCTAATAACATCTAGGACCGACAAATAAAACCATTTCATAGTAGTTGTAAGTTTCTTCGCACCATAATAGCGTTAGTTTTTTTCACTCTCTTGAGTTAAAAGAAGAGATATTTGGTGGTTGCAGGGAGATGACATACCTAGTTCCTTTGGTCTTAATCCCTTGGTCATAGAATTAGTCCTATGGATTGTTTCACTTTTTTCCCCTGGGAAAAAGTCGTAATTTCTATTAGAGATAAGAAATTGCATTTTGTATATGCCGAAGCATTCATATATAGGCATCAAGGCCTATCGAGTTCATAGTCCATAGGACTAGATCAGATCAAAATTTACTGATAAAATAAAATCTCCACGCAGGGAGCAGAACAACAAAATTGTGTGCAGTAAGATAAACCGTGCTCTACGCAGAGAGCCATATATATATTGAAGATGTTCAAAAATGTGATAACTGTAAACTAAACATAAATACATATATGTATGTACAAATATAAACAGTAAATATGCTGAGATGGGCACTATTGCCCAGCTTCCATATGATCATCAAAAGGACGGTGGTAGTGCTGGTAAAATTGACCATCAAGCTCCTCCTGTATTAACCATTGATCTCCTTGCCTGAGCGCAGCCTCTTTGGAAAGGTAATCCGCAATGGTGTTTTGTTCCCTGTAGATATGAATACATGTAAATGATTCAAATGAGGTAGTCAGTCTTCTTGCCTCGTCCAGTATATGTCTCAAAGAGAAAGCATGACATTGTGAAGCATTATTCAGCTAGCAGCATACAGTTTTAGAATCACCAAATAGTTGTAAATGTCTGCACTATTTTTGTATGGCAAATTGTATGATATGTTTGGCCGAGCATAGTTCTGCAAAATTATTAGTGCCTCTACCCAAATCATTTGCAGTTTGAAGCAATGTGAGTCAGTGAGATGTAATACAGCACCCCCACCACAACCGGCCTCTTGGGCAGAGCCATCAAAGAAAGCCCATGGTTTGGATTTGTCAATGTTCAGTTGTTTGAGGATGCGAACTGGGGCAGAGGATTCCTCTTCAGGTATTATGTTATAATCAGCAATAGTATTAAGAAGGATGGAAGGCCAATGGGGGGCATAATGATCAAAGATCGCCTTGTTCCAGGCTATCCAAATAGCCCAGCATACAAGGAGGGGGATATTGCACGATTTTCCTGTGTGATGCTGGTACCAAGAATCCCATGCTTCAAATATGGTATTGCCTTGCCAATTCCTCAAGTTCGGGAGGTGACCAATGAGGGAGTTCCAGAACTGTAATGTGACATTGCATTTCAGGAATAGGTGTACAATGCTTTCCTCCTCCGCAAGGCAGAGATGACAACGGAACGGTCCGTGAAAGGATCGCTTCATCAGATTGGAGCCCGTGGGAATTTTATCGAATAGAATATTCCACATAAGCAAGCGAGTATGCGGAGCTGATGTGAGTTTCCATAGCGCCTTCTAGGTGGGATGTATATTAGGAGGTCTAATAGGCTCGATAAGCTTCATGTATCCCAGCTTAGGTGAGCATGCACCATTCTTGGCAAAGGCCTAGATGATTTCGTCAGGTCCCTTTGTGAGTCTGATATGGGCCTGTGAAAGTGCATCAGTATACTCCGTCCATATTGTGTGCCATTGTGCCGGTATCTCCAGATTGTGAGCATTGAGCCAAGCCTGGTGCAGAAATGTAGAGTTTTCAGGGTCTCCTACATGAGCGATATGGGTGATACCTCTGTCATTGAGGTGACCGATGAGGTCAATAGGCAGTCTGTGAGCATTCCCACATCCCACCCATGGGTCCTGCCCAATACGGACAAAGTTGCCCTCCCAAATTCGCCAAGTTAATCCTTCTCTTAGAAGTGGAATGGTGTTTATGACTGCTTTCCATATGCTGGACACATTGTGAGTGTTCTGTTGGGAACAGAACCAATCAATCACGTTCAGGGGTTTGATGTATTTAGCATATGCCACCCTTGTCCACAAGCTTTCCGAGGTGAGGAGCTGCCAACCAAGTTTTGCCGCCAGCGCCTTCGAAAATAAATCAAGCTTTTTAATGCCCCAGCCTCCCCAGGATTTAGGTTTGGCTATTGTGTCCCATTTGACCCATGCAAAGAGTCTGCCCGGCTTCTGACCTGCCCAAAGAAATCTACTGCAAATGTGTTGTAATCTGTAGAGTATGCCTTTGGGAATCCAGGTGAGGGCCATCCAGTATACTGGAGTGGCTTCTATCACAGCTTTGATAAGTATCAGTCGTCCAGCTCTGGAGAGGTATCGATGGTACCAAACTTGGAGTCTCCTTTCCACTTTGGTAATAAGCCATAGCCAATCCGCTATTTTATAACCATTTGGCTTCAACCTGAAGCCAAGGTATTTTATGCCATTAGCCAGGGATAAAGAGATGAAGGGAAACCATTGTGAGGCAAATGCCGATTCATGTACTGTGCATCCGACAGTGGTGATAGTTGATTTCTGTTCATTTATCTTCATACCAGTGTCCTGTTGGAATAGATGCATGGCGTTTTGCAGTGTAGTGGTATCCCCAATGCTACCATTTAAGAATATCAAGACATCATCAACAAATAGGAGATGAGTGAGGAAGAAAGCATCAGCTATCTTAATGCCTGTTAATTGATGTCTATCTCGTGCAGATGAGAGTAATCTACTGAGGCCTTCCATAATAAGTAAGAAGAGTAACGGTGAGAGAGGACATCCCTGTCTAAGCCCTCTCTCTGCTGTGAAAAAAGTGGTAGCTTCGCCATTTAGTAGGACACTGTAGTTGACATCCGTGATGCAACTCATCGTCCATTTGATGTAATTGTAAGGAAACCCCAAATGAGTGAGCAACAGGCACAGATATAACCAGTTTGTTCTGTCGAAGGCCTTAGAGAGGTCAACTTTTAAGATCATGCCTTTCTGCTTTTTTACATGAAGGGTGTGAAGAAGTTCCTGTGCAGATGCAATTGCCTCATGAATCTGCCTGTGATGGAGGAAGGCAAATTGTTCCGAGGATATGTGTTGTGATAAGATGGGTTTGAGGTGAATTGCAATAGTCTTAGCAATGATCTTGTAGAGGCAGTTACACAATGAGATGGGGCGGAAGTCATCGAAAGATATGGGAGCATTAGATTTGGGGATTAATGCAATGAAGGTCGATTTAATGGCCAAGGAAATTCTACCCCTTCTTCTATTGTCCTCTACTATCTGCAGAAGATCATTGCCCAATATTTCGAAAAAAGCAAGGTAGAACTCAATCGTCCAACCATCAGGTCCAGGGCTTTTATCCTTCTTAAACCATTTAAGCGTAGCTTCTAGCTCTGCCATAGTCACTTCTTTCATGAGTTCCTCAGAGTCTTCTTGGTCCACGAATCTGGGGAAGAGTTCTATAATCCTCATAATTTCTAATATGTTGACATCTGTCGGGGCCCTGTAAATGCCCCGAAAGTGGGCTATTGCCAGTCTAGCAAGGTTCTTCTGAGAAGTAACCTGTCGTCCATGCTCATCCATAAGTTCCCAGATAGTATTGATCGCTTTTCTGCCATTAGCAAACTTATGATAGAATTTAGTATTTGCATCACATTCCAAGAGCCAGGTGGCTCTGCTCCTGAGCCTCCAACTTTCCTCTCTTTCTTTCAGAATCTGAGAGCGCCTGGTAATGAGAGTGGTGTATTCCTCTTTTTTTTCCAATGTGGGATAGGTTCCAGTGGACTGTTCTTCAAATTCAGCAATGGCCTTTTCAGCTTCTTCTAAAGTCTGGTTATCCTAGATACGCTTATGGTGAGCCCAGTTCTTTGTGAGCTGCTTGAGTTCTGTGAGTTTCCTGACAAATCCCACCGAGGTATCCTCATCGTCCCGGATGGGGTTTGTATTCCAATAATTTTGGACCAGAAGTATATAAGAAGGGTCCAGGAGCCAAGAGGCATTGAACTTGAATGGACTTTTAATCTTCTGGGAGGAGTTCTCAGCCTCAAGGAAGATAGGTCGATGGTGAGATATGCCCCCAGTTCCAACCCATTGACGAGTGTGGGCCAAGATGTTATATAGGGGTTCCTTAACAAGAAACCGATCAAGTCTTCTGGCAAGACTTTGTTCGCCATTTCTATTATTGGACCATGTGTATTGTAGTCTTGCAGATGGTATGTCAATCCATGTATGGTCCTCCAGTAGGCTTGACAGGGTATCTGTCAGTGAATCAATTTGAGCATGATGCCCCCATGACTCGCTGAAGCCTAAGGAGAAATTTAAGTCTCCTCCAAGTAGAATTTTGTCCGCATTGAAAATCTCAGATCCCAATAGGTTCCTCCAGAAGTTGGCACAATCAGTGCAAGGGCCATATATGTTGATGAGCCTGATGTCTTGCCCTATCTGATGGGAAATAATGTCCAGGCCGATAAAATTCCTGCCTCCAAAATAATTCCGGATTTCTGCCGATCTGTTATTAACCCCAATGGCCAATCCGCCAGATCTACCCGATGCATCTAGGGCCTGGAAAGTCCAGTTAGGGAACCAGGAATGGAGGATTTTAGTAAGGGGATCAGCTTGGCAGAGAGTTTCCTGTAAGAAGATGATATCTAGGGCCGATGATAGTAGGAGCCTTTTCAGCGCTAGCTTTTTGGATTTGCTAGCGAACCCCCGGCAGTTGAAGGAGAGGATCTTCATGGAGGGGAGGAAAGAGGGCCGTCCTGTGCTCTAAGGGCCCCAAAAATGGTTTTCTGTCGCCCGAGGGCGACTTTAGCATCAGCAGTATGACGAGCTTTGGAGATACGGGAGGGTCTGCCCCTGGAATTTTTGTGGGTCAGGGGGCCACTAATCATATCAAGACCCACGACATTCAGTCCCCTATCCTTGAATCAGGGGCGCAGGGAGTACCGGGGATTGGGCTGATCTTGAGAGTCAGAGGTGGGAACAGGGGGTAATGTGACCCGCGAAGGAGGGAAAACCGGTGATGGATGTGGGAGGGAGCATGTGATTGATGACTGTGTGGAGGGTTGATGCGGGGGTGCAGCAGATGTAGATATCGATGATGGAACAGTACTCTTGTAATCATGTGAAGTCATATCCAATGACATACAGGAAATTGGAGATGACAACAGTGAAAGCAGTGACTTACCCGCATGAATGTCAGCGCGTTCAGGCGTCGGCTGCACAGAGGTTGTCGAAGAAGGAGCAGGTGCAGTGGAAGCTGTGACATGATTGGCTTCAACCGGGATGTCCCTGGTGCCCCCTTCGGCCTGTGAGCGCACTTGATCCCCATTGTATTGCTCTGCATGTATATCGGCCGATGGATGAGGGTCACGTTCCTCCATATCAGGTGATCTTGATCTCCGAATGAGTGGGCATTCCCGGAAGATGTGTCCCACCTTGTGGCACCTACGACATTGATAAGGAATGCCCTCATAATCAATGGGCTGCTTTCGCACTGAATCTCGCCACTGTATGGTAAACTGTGAATATGGATTGTTTCACTTAAAACTTAGGTGCTAAGAATTTGGGGACAAGTGGGACTATCAATACTATGGATGCTTGCCATGTTTTCTAGGGAATACCATGGAAATATGATAGGAAAAATATCCATGATGGCTTATCAAGAGGTCTACTTCAAGGATTATCAAGACATCCACCAATCTCTGCTTCAACAAGGGTTTCTTAAGACTTCAAAGACTACTCCAAAGATCTTCTTCAAAACAAGTGACAAAGTCTGCTCCATAAGAGGTCTACTACAAACAACAATGTCTATATGAAATTCCACTTCAGATCATCATAGGCCTACTTCAAATAAGCTCTCAAGGCATAATTAAAACATGCTCTCAAGGTACGCTTCAAACATGATCTCAAGGTTTGCTTCAAATTTATCAATGCTTACTCCAAAACTTCTACAAGAGCTGCTTCAAAATTTATTCAGGACAAGTGTCAAGGACTATTCTAGAACATGTAAAAGAGACACACAAAGGGTCTACTTTACTTTTACAAAAGTATATTTAATATAAACTCCAAATATGGCTTCAGATTTTCCCTAACCAGGGCCAAAACCTTCCCTAGATATTGACCTTAGAGCTAGCTTGAATTAGACATCGAATAGATTTGTTGAGGGATCCAAAAAATGTTATTTTCTAGTATTTAAATGGAGGATTTTACAAAGGTATACTCAACCATTTTACTTTAAAACGAAGGATAGAATAAAATCAGAAATTCTTACCAAATATAGACAACTTCAAACTCACTTTGAAATTCCTCAGATGATCCAAAAATTGACTTATGTCTCAATGATAGAACTTGACTTAGTCTCTACTACAGTGCTGGATTAGGGCCATAGTATAGGCAGAAATGGCTGCCAAATAAGGGTTGGAATTTCCAAAAGGGGAGATATATGCCTTGGATTTTATTCACAGTTTGTCTCAGACTTGGATAGGGCCTCAGACAACCCGAATTGACATCAAGAGCTTTCCCTAAATAGGGATGAAAATCACCTCAAAATCAATGTGAAAATTTGTCAAAACGAATGATATTTTCCACAAAATTTCAAATCCAATCAATTATAGTATTTAGAACCTTTGATAATCCTTCCTTCTAATTTTTTGTTTAAGCACAAGGGCTTAGATATTTGTCCTAGACTACTCCTTAAATATCAAATCAATCACCAAATTCTTGCTCATAGAATGCCAATGGTTGGATGTATTTATAGTGAGCTTTGGAGGTCCCCTTAACTAGAGTCGACTCGAGAAAAATTATTATGTATTATGCAAATTCATGATTGAATTAAGGATGAATTGAAGGAGATTAGCTGCCCTGATTGGAGAAGGCTTTGGATACTTTAAAAAAATCATTTTTTTTCCTTTCATATAATCATGTTTCAAAGATGATTAGAACACATGAGTTTAATTTGATCCAAGTCACTTCTTTTAGGGAAAAAAATAAATGTTTAAGGTCATAAAATTGAGGGGCAAGATGTTGGTGAAAAAACCATTAATTGGGACATCAAATTTTAAAAATTAATATTCTCCAACCAAGATGAATCACAAAATGTGCCACCTATCAAACGAAATGGCATGGATGGGGATATCAATCTAGAAGGTTGCTGTAACCAAATTCACTTGATTTGTGCCCACAAATCATCAAATGAATCTTGACCCATTCACCCTTTGACATCAATGACATTTTTTCCAACAAAATCCCCCTTTGTCATTAATGTCAACACACATGCTCCCCTTGTCTCCATGCTTCACTTCCTTCATCTCCATGTTGCACTTCCTTTTCTCTCCCCCTTTGATATCAATGGAAAAGGGTGGCATGTGTCTTTGGGACTTCTCCGCCTGAACATGAATTTTGTCTTCTTATCCTTCCCTTCTTTGTTGTCCTTACGACTCTTAGTCTTGGATGAAAATTCCTTCTGATCTGCATGATTAAGAACGTATATGTTGTTTGGTCTTCTTATGGGTGTTGTAACCAATATTCCTTAGTCTTCTTCTTTGATTTCGTACTTCTGAGATTCAAACAAGATATTATACCCTTGATCACACATATTTCTCGACATCCTCGACATCCTTCTAGTGCTGAGTCCTCACATCTATTTTGAATCTCTACACATCTATCATGACTACCTACTGAGTTTCTCTTCCGGAGTGCATGTCCTATGGAAATGAGTTCATTATCTTGGAAAAGCTCTCGATAAATTGTCTCATAAAACATATGATGGTGGAGGCTATATAGCCTTGGTTAGGCTTGTAGTTGCATTAGAGGCTCATGCGAAAGACATGGACTCTTTGAGGAATACTTGAGCTGCGCATTGTTCATCTAGACACTTCAAGGGTGCCTAATGCATTGGTGTGCCACACTGCCCAAAAAATCTATTCATTCTCTTGTTCATCTGGTCAAAGAGATAGACCATGCTTTCAATCACTTTGACCATGAAGTGCTTGATCAAGAAATTCTGAAATTAAAAAAAAAAGCCCCGACGAATCCATTGATCAGTTTTACACACGCTTTTGTAATCTTGCGAACCAATTTCCTGAAGATGAAATTGATTGGGAATTTCTTTATGGAAGATTTGAGTATCTTCTTAACATATCTGAACCTTGCTTAGCACACTTTGGTGATGGATCTGCGCAATCATAGACAGATACAGTTGCTATCACAAGTGACTGTCCACCTTCACCTCATTAAATAGCTCCACCACTACAGAGTGGCGTGGGAGATCATGCATGTGCCTCTATTGAATTACCACACTCTCCCACCCCACCTGCTGTTGAGATTTACATAGATTTGGCTTGCAGGCCTATTGGTTGTCATGTGAACTCTTTCCCTCGACCTTCGTCCTCGCGTTCTGTTGATCCTTTGGATTGTACTGTCTTGTGTTCTCCCATTCTAGAGTCCTCACCTGTTGTGCATGAAGATAAAGCTATCGACGGAGTTATTGTTATGCATCCAACATGCACCATCATTCATGATGTGAGTGTGCAAGAATCTAAAGAAGAGCCCGCAGTGAAGGATGACACCCTTCCAACCACACCTCATCTGCTTCATCCTGACATCCCTTGTGATTTTGCCACTGCTAATTTCTCTGGTTAAAACTCATTTTCGGATGCTTCTACTTCTGATCATTCATAGGACACCTCGAATGTCAGCCTGCCATTACAGTGGATAGAGGACACACATTCCTTGGAAAATTAGTTCAATCTTTCATTTATCTTTCTTGAAAACACAGAGAGTGAACATATTTGCTTCTCATCTACCCCTTTG
>APFE031653666.1:0-17181 GCA_000404065.3 Pinus taeda
GATGTCCCAACTTGTTATAGACCCGGAGGGTAATGAAAAGTACCATGACCCGGCTGTTCCTTGCATTGTATAGGGAAAAAGCCGGACAACAACATCTTCGTTGGTAACTCCATTGAGATTGGCAGAAAGCATGAAATTGTTAATGTGCTCTTCAGCTAGCATGCCTGCTTATGGGTTGAATTTGGGTAGCCATTTCTCAGGATGGGTTGGTATTTGGCTCAGGGGTGGAGGCATTAAAACTGCTCCAGGGTTGTTCCACGGAGATTGGGCCATTTTCGAGCTGCTAGTAATTGCAAGTGTAGGGGATGATTCTTGAGGATGGGAAGATGAAGATATTATGATCTTAGACGATTGGGGAAGAGGGGTTGTGGAAGGTGGATGAGTGGTTTGGAATGAAGATGTGGGCGGTTGACTTCACAGTGAGGGGGTTGAGATGGATGATGTAGATGAAAGAGTCTCACTGTCAGACTGTAATGATGTTTTCCTTGCTCTTTTCTTGGTGGGAAGAGGGAATTCAGTTGGCTGGATGTCAATTTTTTCGCTCTTTAACCTGGTCAGGGGATGAGCAGGATTGTACTGCGCAGTCACGCTGCTTTGAGATTTATCAGACCCCAGTGTAAAAATAGAAAATCCCTGGAGTTTGTGAATCAGAGTTTGAACTTCAGGGGGTTCAATGGTAGATTGGTCTGAAATATTAGGATATGTAGCAGCGGTTAATATTCGACCGACTCTTGACTCTAGATTTAAACGTACTGGGGAAGTCAAGGGATTTGATGAGGGTGATTTACTCTCAGAATGGTATTTTGATTTCGATTTAGGTGCCATTCATAGTTCAGGCCCTCCTTCTAGCGCCAAATATGTTGAAGCCGTGAAAATCGGGTCGACAACAAGGGGGATACCCACCTGGTCCGGACCTTGTTGGCAACTCTTTATCCATTTGGTATAGGGGGTCTGATTGGGGATAACAGGACTAGTTTCCCGATCTGGGGTGTGTGTGTGTGTGTAGAGTTGAATAATGCTGATCTAAGAGTACTTTAAAGCTAATCTAATTCAAATTCTTTAAACTAACTCTATGCTATTGTAATCTAATGAGAAACAACACATCTAATCTACGCTAACCTGGGATGTATATCTTCTATTATGCGATCTAAATAGATTTCAAATAATAACTGGTAATAAAGATCATTCAGCTATCATAAGAATATAAATCAATTAAGATAAACCACTTTGCATAAGAAGTTAGGCAAAACAATTGTGAACAACATATCGCATAATAAGCTATTCATATGTTAGACACAAACAAATGACTCCACCGTACAGAAGTGCCAAATTGTAACCCATACATTCATGCAATGACATATAAACAACTAAAAACTGTAAATCACTTCAAGAATATAAGCATAAATGCTCAAGAGATAAAAGTACCATTTATGACTGGTTCCACTCATAAGCTTCAAGCAACAATGATTTATCTCTCCTTGCTCTAACATCTACTAAGAATACAGAAATGCAACATCAGTAGCAGATATCAAATGAAAATATTCATAAACCTTGATCCATCCATTCATCAAAACCACCTCCGAGGGTGCAAAAGTGCATGTTCTGAGGACGCGTTTTTGACAAATCTCCGGACCCTTCTCCAAATGCCTGAGAAGGGTTTAAATACTGCTAGCTAATTAACTTGATTACATAAATTTAGGATCCGGTTTTCAAATGAGCGTCCTTCTGATAAAGCAAAACTATTTCTAAAAATTGAATCTGACTCTGAACTATTTATGTATTTTCTCCTTAGTGCTGTAAGCAGGCAACATTCGAATTGGAAGAGTCGGCTGGTTGCCTTCCCCTTTCATTTGTGCTATAAAAATAGAAGTAACAAGCGCTGGCACCACTTTCTGGTAAACTATAAGATTTTTTAGAGAATCTTCCTCTGACTGGGTGTATTCACTACGTGTATACTTGGTAATAACTCAAATTTCCCTCAAACTGATTCTGCTTTTTCTATTTCGGTTTCAGGCCTTGTGAACGACTGGACGAGTTAAAGACTTTACTCTCTGAACAATTCTCTGGATCAAAAACTGCCTCCATTCTTTATTCCGGGCTTTTCTGGTGTGTAAGCTTCAGGATTTTTTGTAATCATGCTACTTTTGTGCGCCTTTGATTATGAGCTTTAGATGACCTATCGACATCAGCATCTGTTGAGTGATACTCTGGAATCTGTGGTCCTATCGTATGTGGCATCCGTTTCTGAAGGGATTTCTTCTCTGTTCTCCGAGCATTGGCGCTTTCCCCTTTTCCTTAGATGTTTCCTGCACATTTCTTCATGTTATTTCCTGTTTTATAGTTTACGTAAAGGAAAAGAGTAATGGTAATAAAGATTGACATGAAAGCTTTAAATCTTATGTATGCATAATTATGACACTCATAGCGAACTAACCCTTCGAAAAACAAAAAGCTGTCATTCCTGGATACTTTGGCGTACAATCAATAATTTCTTTTTAAGGCGCGCACTTAATTTTGGTTAATGGACAACTTTCCTTGAATACTGCGCCAAGGAAAATTCGCGTTCATCGCAGATCACAAATCGCAGATCGCATTATAGCATCACGACATCACAATATCGGATCATCGCAGATAGCAGATCGTAGAAATTAGTCATTGTGTGCTACTTTACGCGATGTTGCGATATGTGACGTCGCATATCGGCCGTTGGAGATTTCTCAAGTTTTTCATTTAAGAGCGCTTCATAATGAATGCGATGCGATGAATTTCGCATCGCTTCTTCGTAGTTTATTATGCTCATAAAAAAAATGTTTCATTGTTTTGTCGCGATAAAGTTTAAGGAATCAAATACAAAATTTTTCATAAAACTTTTTGTTTGAATTTTTATTAAGGGTCCCCATTTGCTTGGTGTTATTGCTAATATCAAACAAAGAGGGGGGTTGTTGGTGGCCACAACAGAACCAAATCAGGTTGTATGGTATCGATGGCTTTTCTCTCATAAACAAATCTCTTCTTGGGAAATTTTTATGGATGAAATGATAGCACATTATGAGGATAAAAAAAGAAACATTTTTTTTAGCCAATTAATAAATTTCAAACAAAAGGGTTCAATGATGGAGCACATTAAGTACTTCCAAAAATTTAATATAAGGGTAAAATTTATTCCAGAGGAGCATAGGATTGATGTGTTCATAGGGACTTTAAAGGATAACATCCAACATGAGGTTTTCCTTTGGGAACTTGATTCATTGGAGAAGGTATTCAGGTTGGCAAGAAAAATGGAAAGCAAAATTATGGAAACAAGGAAGCCTACCACTCACAATTATAAAGATGGAAGTGTTTTTTCCCCTAGCCTTCCACAACCTACAAGGTTGAAACCACAACAATTGGAAGAAAAAATATAAAAAGGGCTTTGTTACAATTGTGATAGAAAATACACTAAAGGTCATAAGTGTGTTGAGAAGAAAGTATTTTACATAGATTGTGAAGAGGAGGAAGAAAATGAACAAGAGACGTCAAAAGAAGAGGATATACACTAGGAACAAACCTTAGAGAAAGAAGAAATGAATCCAACCATATATTGTAATGCATTGGCCAGAATGACCACTCCTCAAACTATTGAGATAGAAGGACACATCAAGAAGAAAAAGGTAATAGTGTTGATTGATTTGGGCAGTACCCATAATTTTATTCATTGTAAGATAGCCAAGGAATTGAATTGATTTCTATATCCAGCACTACAGTGTCAAATGATGACTACAAGTGGAGGAACCATAAATTTCTTTCCATTCCAATGGGTGGTGCTAATTTTGTACTAGGAGTCCAATGGCTACAATCCTTGGGTACAATAAATTTTAATTTTCAAGAACTTTTCATGAAATTTTCTTCAGAAGGAAAGGAAGTTGAATTAAGGGGTATTGCAGGGAAATTGGGAAATATAGACAACTCTAACAAAATGAAAAAGCTTCTAAAGAAATAACAACGAGGCATAATTGCATAATTATGTTTGCTAGAGGTTCCCACATCAAAATCATCTATTTCTCCGGATCTCCAAAAAGTCTTGGACAATCATTCCAAGGTATTTGAGACTCCCAAAGGCCTCCCACCTATTTGTGATCATGATCATGCTATTAATTTGATTCCAGGAAGTGTTCCTCCAAACATTAGGCCTTATAGATATCCCTATGACCAAAAGAGTGAAATTCAACATATGGTTGCAGAAATGCTAGAGGTTGGTATAATTCAACATAGTCAAAGTTCTTTCTCTACTCTAATAGTATTGGTTCACAAGAAGGATGGATCATGGTGCATGTGTTCGGATTATAGGGGGCTCAACAAGCTCACTAGTAAAGATAAATTTCCCATTCCTATCATTAATGAATTATTGGATGAATTGCATGGATCAATTTACTTCACCAAGTTGGTTCTTCGTTCAGGATATCATCAAATCAAAATGAAGACTGAAGACATTTCGAAAACAACATTTAGAACTCATGAGGGCCATTATGAATTTTTGGTCATTCCTTTTGGCCTTACCAATGCATCTTCTACAATTCAAGTTTTGATGAATTCCATTTTCAAACCCTTCCTTAGAAAATTTGTGTTAGTATTTTTTGATGATATACTAATTTACAACAAGTCTTGGAAGGATTATGTCAAACATGTTGATAGGGTGCTCAAACTATTGGAGGAGAAACAATTATATGCAAAAAGCTCCAAATGTTTCTTTGGAGTACAAGAGGTGGAATATCTAGGTCATATTGTATCTCATGAAAGTGTTAAGGTAGACTCTAGCAAAATTAAAACCATTAAGGAATGGAAAATCTCCACATCCATAAAGCATTTGTGAGGATTTCTTGGGTTGATAGGGTATTATCACAAGGTTGTTAAGAATTATGGGAGAATAGAAGCACCTCTAACAAAATTATTGAAGAAAGATGCATTTTCATGGACTCCAAAAGCAACGAAGGCCTTTGAAAATCTTAAAGAGGAAATGTGTCAAGAATGTCTTAGCTACATTGGACTTCACAAAAATCTTTATTGTGGAATTTGATGGCTTAGGAAATGGAATTGGTGTTATTTTAATGCAAGAATAAAGACCCATTGCTTTTGAAAGTTGTCCAATCAAAGGAAAGTATTTACAAAAAGCTATTTATGAGAAGGAAATATTGGAAATACTACATGCACTTAATAAATAGTGACCCCTAATGGGAAGAAACTTCAAGGTAAAGATGGATCATCATAGTCTTAAATACTTTTTAGAACAAATATTATCTTTAGAAGAGAAGAAAAAATGGGTAACAAAGATGTTGGATTATGAATTTAAAATCATCTACAAAAAAGGGAAGAAAAATGTTGTGGCAGATGCACTTTCAAGAAAGGAAGAGGATGTGGAAGCATTTCTTTGTGCCATTTCTATTATCCAACTAGATTGGATAGACGAAGCAAGGGATGAATGGAAGAATGATGAAGAAGTTTGGGCACTCATTCAAAAGATACAACAAGATCCCAGTACATTTGATACATTAGTTGGTAAAATGATTCGTTATGGTACAAATATTGCTTATACCTATGTAAGAATTCCCAAGTCAAACAAAAGATTCTTGTAGAATTGCATACCTCTCCCTTAGAGGGAACTTAGGATTTCTAAAAACTTACCACAAGGTTAAGAAGAATTTTTTTGGGATGGCCTTAAATCGGATATTCAAAAGTTTGTGGTAGAATGTTTAGTTTGCCAACAAAATAAAATTGAAACAATTAAGACCCCAGGTCTATTACAACCTTTATCCATTCCAAGCTAAGGTTGGGAGGAGGTTTAAATGTATTTTATCACAATTTTACCCAAGTCCGAAGGAAAGAATGTTATCATGGTGGTAATTGACAAACTTACCAAGTATACACACTTTTTATGCATGATCTCATCCATTTAAAGCAAGTACCATTTATACTGCATTTATGGAAACAATTCAAAAGCTACATGGAAACCTAAAGATTATTGTAAGTGACATAGATCCCATTTTCACTGGAATTTTTTGGACAAAACTATTTTATTTTCTTAGTACTCAGTTAGCTCATAGCTCATCTTATCATCCTCAATCTGATGGGCAAACTGAGATAGTAAACAAATGTTTGGAAGGATATATTTATTGCTTTGTATCTGATAAACATACATAATGGGTCAAATGGTTGCCTCTGGCTGAATGGTGGTATAACACTTCCTTCCATACTGTAGCAAAAATGACCTCATTTATGGCACTTTATAGATATCATCCGTTGTCCATCACATCATATTTAAGAGAAAATTCTAAGGTTCAAGCAGTGGAAGATCACATCGAGAACCAACAACAAGTTCTCCAACTTTTAAAGGATAACCTCATTTTGGTGTAGAATAGAATGAAACAATGGGCAGATCAACATTGCAACGAAATAAGTTTTGATGTAGGTGATTGGGTATTCATATGGCTATAACCATATAAACAAATGTCCCTCAAGCAAGATAAGAAGGATAATAAATTATCACCAAAGTATTATGGTTCATACAAGGTGTTGCAAAAGATAGGTACTATGACATACAAATTGGAGCTTCCTACAGCTTCTCAAGTGCATCGAGTTTTCCATGTTTCATGCTTAAAGAAGGTTATAGGTGACAAGCTCCCAGTTCAAATAATATTGCCAAAAATTGATGAGGAAGGAAAAATCATATTGGAACCTGAAGTAGTCATAGAAACAAGAACTCAGAGCTACGAAATCGATCAATTTCAGAGTATCTCATCAAGTGGAAGAACTTACTCACTAAAGATTCCACATGGGAGGATGAGAATTATATATAGAAGCATCCAAAATGACTCAAACATTGAGGACACCAATTTTTTGAAGGAGAGGGGCATGTTAGGTCCCTATAATACTAGTGATTCCCCCATTACTATTGTCATTGTAGCCCTTATTTTTATTCTTGTGCCCCTATTGTCCCCATATTGTAATTATTATGCCCCATAGAAGCCCACTATTGTTATTTTTGTGCCCTTATATTATTATAGTTATGTCGGCTTTGACTATATTGTGACCCCTTAGACTCTTATATGTAGAAAGGAGGTTTTTTTCATTTGTATCATCCAATAATTGTTCATTTGTGTAATGTAAAGGAGGTTTCCCCCTCGAAGAGGCTGATTTCTAAGTCGTTGATCTATCTTTCTTGTATTTTTTTGAGATGGTTTCATAACATTGATAGAATGTATGTCATGGCTAGGTCTTGTTAGGTCAAGTCCTTGTTCAAGTTTTGAATTAGAGGACTTGTCATCTTGTTATTTATCCTTTCTAAGAGTTTCGTCAAGTTCTGGGCAGAGGCCTAAGTCCCATCCTTGAAATGGTGGCTCAAAATCCTGGGTTGCTAACACATATATGTTTGAAAAAGGTTGTAGTCACATGGATGCCTTGCTGTGGGTGAAACTAGAGGGTCTCATTTGCATGGAGGGATTTTCATGGGTGTGACTTTGGGTCTAGCTTAGTAGGAAAGTAGGTTACTTCAAGGGTTTGACACCTGGAGTGGTGGGTTAGCCCCTGGGCATCCTGTAGCTTCTGAGGAAGGTCAGTTTGGTTTTGGTTTGTTGATTCCACTTCCTTAACTATTCTTGGGTAGTTGAATCATAGTAATTCTTCATCACATGTTTATGCTAGTGGACTGGTTAGCTTGGGTAAATGTGGGAGGAGGGTGTTACAAAGTGGTATTAGAGTGTGTTTCGTTCTCTTTGGGTGGTGTATATTTTTGTTTTCTTTGTGTGGTATATGATACTACATAGTGGTATCAGAGCATGTTTCACCCCTTGGAATGGATGGGTGCAATATGGTTGTCATGCATGCATGTAGGTTGTGTTTGTGTTTGATGTGTATGTATGGTGATGGTCATTGTTGCAATTGTGTTGTCATGTAGAAGTTGAAGGTGGTGTTGTTGGGATATGTTGTCATGAATGCATGTCAGTTGAATATGCATTTGCTGTGTATGATAGTTATCTATGTGGATATATGCATGCATTATCATGGTTATAGTTGTCATGCATGAGTTCATGGTATGCGGTTGATATGGTCATGCGTGGTAACTGGATGATGATTGAGATGACATCTATATATTACTATGATTATGTTTATACATGTATTATGCTAATTTGGTTGATCTTGCAGATGATATATCCTCCCTTAAACCATACTAAGGTATGTTGATTATGTTTATATTTTGATTTAGCTGACATGGTGTACTTGTAGGAAGAAGATCAAAGATGGCTAACAAGATTGTAGACTACAGTTCATGAGACTCTCCCTATAGATCGGATGAGTAGAATGGTGACGAGTACTTTACTTAAGATTGATTGATTCTTCACCTTGTCCTGAGGATGGACCACATTTGTTGGTTCGAAACGTCGACCAAATCCTGATTATGTGATTAATCCAAAAGATGTCTATCTACATTGAGAAGTTTGAAGGAAGAAATAAGAAGTTGCAAAGAAGATAATGAAAAAATCATTTAGGCATATGAGAAACAAGCATAGGTTAATGTAGTTATCCTTTCGAGTCTGTAAGACTTTTAGAGATAGGGACAACTTAGGATTAGTCATGGGCAAGAGGACAAGACTAATGGGGCATATGGCAGTAGGTCTCTTGGTGGGTACATGTCAAATAGGGATGACATGATCAAATATGGCAGGTTCTTTGACACACCTTATAAGAGAGGTGATTGACACAAGTTCTATTCTAGTTTTGGTTTTGACAGGTACCATGGTCATCATCGTTATCATCCTTACAGGAGGAATGATAGGGGATATTTTCAAAATGAGCTCAAGAAATCAAAGCCACCTACCTTTAATGGAGATTTTGAGAAATTGGAAGATGCAAAGGCATGGTTACTCAGGATGAAGAATTTCTTTGAGCTGCATGATTATATAGAGAACATGAAGGCTAAAATAACTCTCTTAAGCCTAAAACTGAAAGCAAACATTGGTGGGAAGATGTGAAGAGAGTTAGAGACATCTAAACAAAATAGTAGGTTGTCATAAATTCAAGAGACTTTTCAGGAAGAAATATTTGTTAGAGAGGTACTATGACAGTAAAGCCAAGGAATTATATGAGCTAAAGATGGGATCGATTATGGATGAGGAGTATACAACCAAGTTCTTGGATTTGTTGAGATATCTACCATATTTTAAGGATGAGAAAGCTAAAGTTCAGAGATTTTTAGTGGATTACCATTGGCATTTAAAGAACAGATTGAGTATGATGAGCCTTGGTCACTTGAAGAAGTCATTGGGAAGTTGAAGCACTTTTATGAGCAATCAAAGTGTAAGAAAAAATATCAGTAAGGTTGGAAAAGGAAAAACAATACTAAAGGCAAATGGAATCCGAAAATAAAAAGGACCCAGGATGTAAGTGAGAAAGAAAATGTTGCACCTTACAAGAAGTCTAATGGACCTCAACCTGGAGAAAAACAACACAAAGGGGATGGTAGGAGATAGTTGCAGTGTTGGACATGTGGTAAGTATCATCTAAAGAGGGATTATGTTGGGCAGAGAATTCCACAAATATATACAACATTGGATAATAAGCAGGCATATCACTAGGAATCTATTATCCAGATGGATAGTAAGCTTTGTAATCAAGTTGTTTCTATTTTGATTGACCCTGGATCTAATTATAGTTATGTTAACCTGGTGGATAAGCATGGTTTGAATAAAGAAGTGCATGCAACATCTTAGTTAGTGTAGTTGGATACATGTACAAAGAAAATAGTTCATCATTGGGTGAGAGCTTGTGCATTTGAGTTGAATGGTATGTCTACATCAATGCATTTGAATGTGCTTCCGTTGGGATCATATAGTATGTTTCTAGGTATGGACTAATTCTATTTGATAGGACCAAGGTGGATTGTTAAGCCAAGGCCATTTAGTGTTTGGATGACAATGGAGAACAAATGATCTTGTCGGGTAAAAAGAAGGCAACATTAGTTATAATGGTTACAACTATGTAGGAAAAGCATAGTCAAAGGAAATGGTGTGTGTTATTTGTAGTACATATTTCCAATGATAAAGGTAAGGATGTTGAGGATGCAGATGTATTGAGCAGGTACCAGTTTTACCACAAATTTCAGGATATATTTCCTGTAGAGATTTTAGAGTTGTCACCTCACAGGGAAGTGGAATTTTCCAATGAGTTGGTACCAGGGGAAACACTAACATCAAAGACACCATACAGGATGAGCACACTGAAGTTGGTAGAATTGAATTCACAATTGAAGGAAATGCTTGACAAGGGATACACCAGGCCAAGTGTGTCGCCTTGGGGTGCACCAGTGTTGCTCGTAAAGAAGAAGGATGGCACTCTCCGGTTATGCATTGACTACAAGTAGTTGAAAAAGGTAACCATCAAGAACAAGTATCCATTGTCGAGGATTGATGATCTATTTGACTAGATGAAGGGAGCAATCGTGTTCTTGAATATTGATCTAAGATAAAGATATGATCAGGTATCATCAAAGAAGAGGATATTTACAAGATTTATTTCTGGACCATGTATGGACATTATGAGTTTGTTAGTTCCATTTGGTTTGACTAATGCTAAAACTACTTTTATGTGCTTGATGGATAGTGTGGTGCGTCCTTATCTGGATAAGTTTTTTATTGTGTTCATTGATGATATATTCTAAGAGTGAGGGAGAGCATGATGAACACTTAGAAACAATATTAAGTTTGCTAAGAGAGCACCATTTGTATGTCAAGCTTAGAAAATGAAGTTTCTTTCAGACATGGGTACATTACTTCGGGCATTTTGTTTCCAAGGAAGGCATAAAAGTGGATCTAGAAAAGATAAGAGCTATCATGGAATGGGAAGCTCCTAGGAATGTGAATGAGGTAGTCATTCATCGGGTTAGAAAGTTACTATAGAAAGTTCATTGGGAACTTCTCATGCATTGCATATTCTATTACATCATTGCAAAGAAAAGGTAAGAAGATTGAATGGATAGAGGAACGTGCAACAAGTTTTGAGCAGTTGAAGCAGTTGTTGGCAAATGCTCAAATGATCAAGATTGCAGATCTAGATAAATAGTTAGTGGTGTGTACAAATGCCTACAAGAGAGGACTCAGTGGAGTCCTGATGCAAGAGGGATAGGTAGGTATATTATGAATCAAGGAAATTGAATGAGCACGAGCATAATTATGTTACACATGATCTTGAGTTGGAAACGACCATCCATGCTTTGAAGATGTGGAGGTGCTATCTTCTTGGCTGGAGGTTTGTAATGATGAGTGATCACATCGTATTGAGATACTTGTTTGACCAACCAAATTTGAATTCCAGGTAAGGTAGATGGTTGGCCATGATCAGAGATTTTGATTTCGAGATCAACTACATTAAGGGAAAGGAAAAGAGGGTTGTAGATTCTCTTATGAGAAGAATGCAAGTGGATCATATAGAAACTATGAGTTCATATGGGACAAATATACAAGATCAGATCTTACAAGAAGGACAACAAGATGAAATGTACATTAAGATTAGGCACAAGTTACAATAGGGTATAGCTGAACATGATGTGGACTATTTTCTTACAGCTGATTGTTTGATTAGATTTAGGGATAGGATCTATGTGTTGGACAATAGTGATCTCAAGAATCTTATATTGAGGAAATTTCATGCTAAAATGTATTCACGTCACCCAGGATATCATAAGACATTGACAGTGGTGAAGAAGTTCTATTATTGGCCGAATTTGATGAAGGAAGTGGCATAGTTTGTGTCTAGATTCTTGGATTTTCAATAGGTAAAAGCAAAGTGTAATCATCTAGGTTGTTTACTACAACTAATTCCAATTCCAAGGTCTAATGGGAGGTCATTTCGATGGACTTCACTACACCTTTTCTAGGGACACATAGACAACATGATTCCATCATGGTTGTGGTGGACAAGTTGAAAAAGGTAGCACACCTCATTCTGGTGAAGTCTATGTATTCAACTAATGATGTAGCACAAAACTTCATAAAATATGTAGTGAGGTTGCATGGTGTTCCCAAGAAGATTGCGTTAAACAGGGATGCCAATTTCACTTATAGGTTCTAGAAATAGCTTTTTACAGTTTTGGGTACAGAGTTTTCCTTTAATGCAACTTATCATCTGTAGACAGATGGACAAACAGAGAGGGTCAACAAGATTTTGGAGGACATGTTGAGAATGTACATCATGCATCAACAATGAAAGTGGGAAGAGTATATTCCACTGGTTGAGTTTTCTTACAACAATGGGTATGAAGAGTCACTGAGGATGAGTCAGTTTGAGGCACTTTATGGGCAGATTTGTAATACTCCCATTAGTCAGAGTGATCCAATGAGCAAGGTGTTGATAGGTTCAGACATGTCGGCAAATATTGAATAGGAAATGCAAGTTATCAAGAAGAATATAAAGGCAACATAGGACATGAATTTTTTTTTATGGAGATCAACATAGGTTGTTTAAGGAGTTTCAGGTTGGGGAACATGTGTACTTGTGCATGAAGCCCAAGAAGAGATCCTTGAGGATTGGTTCATGTGTGAAGCTCACACCTCGGTATTGTGGGCTTTTTGACATCCTTGAGAGGATTGGACTAGTGGCCTACAAACTTGCATTGCCTCCAACAATGAAATTCCATGTTGTTTTCCATGTTTCATCACTTAAAACATATGATGTTGATCATGTTATTGATTAGTCTGTATTACAGGTGGAACTAGAAGGAGAATTCCAGCCAAAACCTCAATGTATTTTGTAGAGAAAGATGCTCATGCTCCAGAACTGAGAAATTAAGTTGGTTAAAGTGCATTGGAAGCAATTTGGGCCCGATGAAGCTACATGGAAGATGATTGATCGAATGTGGGTTATGTATCCTTCCTTGTTTTCCAATTGAGGAATTTTTTTTTTTTGGTATATGTATATATGTATACACATGTAAATAGTTTCATGAGTTGTGTTTTAAAGCTCCAATAAGTAGTATGGGTGTCATGTTTTTATGTTTGTCATGTTGGTGTTTTTTTTTTGTTCCAGCAAGTTGTTCATTGTAAATACTACATCGATCTAAGTTATAAAGCTCCATGGGCAGTATGTTTTGATTTTCAGTGGTCTTATTGGTTGTAGGTGTCATTGGATCGAGGATAGTGTTCCCATAAGGAGGGGGGGTGTGGGGTGGGGTGTAACAACCCTAGGTTAAAAATCCATGTAATAAAGTTAATAAAGGTATTATAATAACCAAGTTCATGGGACACTTATTCCAAGTTGAATGTTGGGAAGAACATCCTAGTGGGTGTTCATATGGTTTTGTTTGGCTAAGGGAAATCTACAAAGGTAATGGAAAGGGATTTGAAAAGGCAAGAGGCATTTATTTACATTTTATTTATGAAAATAATGGAAATTAGGAGGAAAGGAATGTGAAAGGCCATAGGTTGAATGTGAGGAGGAAATTGAAGGAAAATAATGGAAATTGTAGAAAATAGAGGCCTCATTGATAAAAAGGTTTCTTTTTTCAGTTCAATTTTGGATCTTTCTCTTTATTTTCTCTATTATCTCTACTCTTGCACACTTAGAGAATTCTTGGAGAAATCTATCATTGGAGGTAGGAAGGAAAAAAAAAGACAAGGAAGAAAAGGGAAGCACAGATCAAGGAGGGGAGAGCAGGATCAAGCGGATATAACGAGAATACTTATAGGTATCGAGTTGCATGTATGATTTCCTTATTGGTTTTGGGATGCATGGTACATGCATGTGTGTTTTTAGTTCTCTTGATGTCATTGGCATGGGTTTTTACAGGTGTGACAATGGTTTTCAACCTTTCCTTACCATTTTCGGATAGCCATGGTGTCATTGGGTTTCTCTTACTTGGTTGAGATGGATTCCTGTATGGTTTCAAAATTATGTGGGGTGGTCTCAAGGGGAAACACAAGGCTTAGAAATCCATGGAATAGTGAAGGTGGGATTACATCAAATCCTGGTTGTGTATAGCCTCGTTGGGCCTAGGAATCCTCGACTGGTGAATGTTGGGATATGCGATAAAGCCTAGAGATGGGAGACAAACAAATTCCTCATAGTTTAGGTGGAGAGATCTGGAGGCATCCATGCTTGTATAGGCCTAGAGATCCCTAGACTGATATGTGGTGGGATTGTGGTAAAGCCTGGTAGTGTATGTTTCTTGCTTAGGCCTAGGAATCCCCTTGCGGGATTGCAATAAAGCCTGGTTGTATAGATGAGGGCTTGGGCCTAGGAATCACTTGGTGGATTTTGGTAAAGCCTAAGGAAGCCCTGGGTTTTTTGTTGTAAGTCTGACATTCATGCTTGGAATATGACACAGGGATGATTGGCTAAAAGAAAGATTTGGTTTAGCCCAATCTATGGTTAGGTGGTACATGGAAGTCCCTGACTTGGTTGGATTTTGCATATGTTAATAAGAGCTCTTTTCCCTCATGTCCCATGTGTAAATATACTTGTTAATATGTGGATTTAATGGTTGTTCTACCATTGTTATTCTACTGGTTATATGCTGGTTATAAGCATGGTTTATGACAAACTTGAGTTATGGATCTCATCATGTTTTGATTAGTAAATGGAATGTTAATGAGTGAGTGACCTAATATATGATATTGCAGCTATGGCGAGAAGGAATCATACCTTATTGATTAATATTAGATAAGTATGAGGTCCCTATGTTTAGATATGTTCTTATGACATGTAGATTACATGTTCAAGATGTGTTTGACAAAATGTCTATCATAGCTAGGCTTTGTCAGGTCAAGTCTCAGTTCAATTTTTTTTCATTACAGGCCTTTTCAGGTCAAGTCTTGGTTCAAGTTTTGCATTAGAGGCCTTGTTCTCTTGTTATTTATCATTTCTAAGAGTTTCATCAAATTCTAGGAAGAGGCTTGAGTCATGGCCTTGAAAAAGTGGCTCAAAATTTGGGGTCATTGGTACAAAACTTCCTGAAAAGGGCTGCAATTGCATGAATGCCTTTTTGTGGGAGTGATTGGAGGGAATCAATCACATAAATAGCTTTTCATGGGTGTGCTTGGAGGTCTAGTTCAATAAAAAAGCAAGTTAACTCATGGGTTTGGCACCTAGAGTGGTTCGTTAGCCCCTGGCGAACTGTAACTACCGAGGAAGGTCAATTTGGTTTGGTTTGTCAATTCCACTTCCTTAAATTTACTTGGGGAGTTGAATCATATCATAGTAACTCTTTGTCACATGTTTACCCCGATAGACTAGTTAGATTGGGTAAATGTGGGAGGAGGGTGTTACATCCTTCTTGAGATGCTCTATACCACATGTCCAACACTACATCTGTCTCCCACCATCACCTTTGTTCTGTTGTTCTCTAGGCTAAGGTCCATTAAATGTTTTTTAAGGCAAAAAAATTTATTTCTCACCTGCACCCCAGGGTATTTTTTGCTTCAGCTAACATTTACCTTTAGATTTGTATTTCCCTTTCCAGCCTTGATGAGACTCTGCCTTATGCTTTGATTGCTCATAAAAATGCCATATCTTTCAAATGACTTCTTTAAGTGACCAAGGCTCATTATACTCAATACAAACTTTAAATGCTAATGGTAATCCGCTGAAAAATATCAAAAATTTTGCTTTATCATCCTTAAGATACGATACATACCTCAAAAACTCCAGGAACTTGGTCGTATATTGCTCATCCATCATCAATCCCATATTTAGCTCATAGAATTCCTTGGCTTTACTATCATAGTACCTCTACGGAAAATATTTCTCCCTGAAAATTCTCTTGAATTCATGCCAACTAAACTCCTCTATATTGATGTCACTAACTCACTTCACATCTTCCCACTAGATGTTTGCTTTCCCTTTGAGGCTAAAGATAACTATTCTGGCCTTCATGTTCTTAGTGTAATCATGTAGCTCAAAGAACTTATTCATCTCGAGTAACCATGTATTTGCATCTTCTGGCTTCTTTGAATATCCATTAGAGGTAGGTGGATTAGCTTTCTTGAACTCATCTGGAAAATATACCCTATCATTCCTCCTGTAAGGATGATAATGATGATGACCATGGTGCCTGTCATAACCAAAACTAGAATATAACTTGTGTCCATCACCTCTCTTATAAGGTGTGTCCAAGAACCTTCTATCTTCAATCATTTCATCCATATCTAATATTTGCCCATCGTGAAACCTATTGACATATGCCCCATTAGTCTTGTCCTCTAGTCCATGACTAATCCTACGCAGTCCATGTCTTTGCAAGTCTGACAAACTCTGAAGGATAATTACATTAACCTATGCTTGTTTCTCATGTGCATGAATTATTTTTTCATTATCTTCTTTGCAAATTCTTATTTCTGCCTTCAAATTTCTCAATGTGTCTACTAGAAGATTACTCATCACCATGCTGCTTATCTGATCTATAGGGAGAGTCTCATGAAATTTAGTCTACCATCTTGTTAGTCATATTTGATCTTCTTCCTACAAGTATACCATGTCATCTAAAACAAAAAATAAACATAATCAACAGACATCAGTATAGTTCAGGAAAGGATATCTCATCTGCAAGATCAATCAAATTAGCACAATACATGTATAAACATAATAATAGAAGTGTGTAGACATCATATCAATTATTATCTAGTACCATGCATGACAATACCAACTTCATACCATGACATCGCGCACAACAACTATGTTATGAAACCAGCTCAAGAAAAGATAGAAAAGATAGATCAACGCCTTAGAATTCAGCCTCTTCGAGGGGGCAACCTCCTTTACATTACATAAATGAAAAATTCTTGGATGATTCAAATGACAAAACCTCCTTTCTATATATAGGAGTCTAAGGAGTCACAATATAACCCAGCTGACCTAACAATAATAATATAAAGCCACATCTATAACAATAGAGGGATTCTATGAGGCACAGTAATAACAATATGGGAATAATAGGGGCACAACAATATTAATAAGGGATACAACTACAATAGTAATGGGGTAATCACTAGTATTATAGGGACCCAACATGCCCCTCTCCTTCAAAAAAGTGGTGTCCTCAACACTTGAGCAGTTCCGGAGGCTTCTGTATAAAATTCTCATCCTCCCATGTGGAATCTTCAGTGGATAAGTTCTTCCACTTGATGAGATACTCTGAAATTGATCGATTTCGTAGCTGTTGAG
>APFE031653669.1:48233-63386 GCA_000404065.3 Pinus taeda
GAGAAAAAGCAGACCGCTCTGATACCACTGATCCAGATTTAAACAGGAACGCAATAAAATACAGAGATAACCATATACACAAAGATGCAGCGGAAATAATGCTTCATTTCATTAATGGAAAAATACCGAAATATGCTTACAACCAGAATTGGAAATAAACCAGCTAGGGCGATGGTAGCTTATCTCTGAGAAGAGATGTGCGGCTACATGCCTCTGAACTGTTCCGAAACTTCTGTTACAATGAGGCTCGAAGGCCTATTTATTATTGAGAAACAATGGAAAACCCTTCCAAAACCGACCCTTAGAAGATGAAACGCCAAATTGTGGGCCCCGTTTTGGGTAAATTGGTACATCAATTTCCCGGGGTCGTAACTTTGGCATACGATCTCCGTTTGATGTGTATGATAGCTGGTTAGAAAGATCTATCCGAGAACTACCACTTTGGGAAGAGCAACATCGGTCCATGGGACCCATGTTGCCCCCAGAGTTCCCAAAAAACGTCGTTTAGGGCCTCAAAACGGCTCCGGAAGTTCGGGACCCGAAAAAACTGCTAAAAATAGTAAATTGTGCTACAATTACGGAAACTGAAAAACTGAAAGAGACAGTTGTGGGGGTCCAAATGGGCTAGGTGGGTGGCCACCAATATCCACCTGGATCACCTGCTTGCCATAACCGACCCACAGCAGTTCCCGTAACATACAGTTGTTCTTCCGACTGGAACCGTGCGACTGCCTTGATCATTACGGTTTACATGATACTACCCTAGTTGAAGCGAGCCGACAGATGTAACCTTTTGCCCTCTCTTTTTTTTTTAAAGGATTGGACACCCACATTACCCCACTGTTTTCGATTCAAGGCTAACCGGGTGTTCCCTTAGTTTTTCTTGATTTGAGGCCACACCGTGACCATTATTGATTTGATTATTACTACAAATTACTGCTTATGAGTATCTCCTGGGCAACTGTGACCCTCGGGTTTGCCTAACTCTTCACCACCGTGTCACAGACTTTACTATAATTCGAAATCAATTAATTATTCTAGCCTTTCCTAGACAAAATTTATAGTATTTAAATGTCTTCCTAATTTCCCCATGGGCAACTGTTTATTCTCGTTTTCTTGTATGTAAATATTCATGATTCTTATCTTCTTGCTACAGTTTCTCAAATTAATAACTAAATGAAAACTACACTTCTTCACTGTTACAGATGCATCAAATTTTTCTCTTTCATTAATCAACTTAATCAATTCCAGGACAGACCACTTACATGTCGCTTGTTAGAACAATCTGTGTTCCTTGCAAGAATTGTACTTGTTATTGTCTTCTTGATGTCCACCCAACCATGAGATATGTCCTCCTCAACTGTATCTCCCCCCGAGCTCTCTTGCAAGGTCACTTACCTCTGCAAGCATACTCCTCAATGAGTGCATGCTATCTGGTCATTACCAGACTTAGCATCCTCTCTCCTTTCCCGTCTGACCCACAACACGGTCTCCTCCCGCCCCCTCCTCCTTGCCTCGAGGTGCTTTCAGTTAGGGGAGGCGGTTAGGGTTTCTTTCCAGCAACCGCCTGTTTGCCCCAACTTCCCTCCTCGGAAGTTGTCAGCTTTCCTTCCTTTAAAAAAAAAAGAAACTTAAAGAAATATTTCCATGGTCAAAACTAAGATAAATATTCTTAAATTCAAATAACCATCAACCTTTGTTTGTAATTGAAAACAGTAATTAAGATAATTATAGCAGAATAATTACAATGTTCCGGGGTATCACATCTCCCCCTCCTGAGTTTGCACATCGTCCCGATGTCCTTTTGCTACAAACAGTTCTGGGTAAGCTTTTTTTATAAGTTCTTCATCCTCCCAAGTGGCCTCATCAGGTCCATAGTGCTGCCACTGCACTTTAATTTGGGTAATAGCTCGCTTCCGCAGCTGTACTTCTCTCCGGTCGAGGATGCTCAGCGGCTTGACCAAGACTTCTCCTTCCGGTTCGACCTGCAATCAACAATATTTCAATCAGTTTCTTCTAATGTAATCTTTTAGTCTGGACAACTGAAATTAACCCTTACCTGTATGTCCTGCGATCTAATCACATGTTTAGGGTCGTAAACACATTTTTTTAGCACAGAGACATGGAAAACATTGTGGACCCGGATGTGACTTGGCAGGGCGAGCCGGTAAGCCACTGGTCCAATTCTTGCCAAGATCTGGAATGGTCCATAATATTCGGGTGCCAAATTTGCACACCCGCTCCATTGCAAGGTACTTTTTCTGACTTGAATCCTCACAAAAACATGGTCACCAACTTGGTATTCTTTGAACCTCTTCTTCCGGTCAGCAAAACTCTTTTGTCTATCCTGTGCAGCTTTTAAATTAGCGTGTACCCTTTTTACCATATCTTCCATTTCTTTGAGCATCTCCGGTTCTAACCTTAATTTGTCCTCAGGTCCACCCCAGCTTGAGGGTGTCCGACATTTTCGACCGTACAGAACCTCAAAGGGACTCATTTGTAACGAAGTATGATACCCGTTATTGTATGCGAATTCAACCAGATGTAAATACTCCGCCCACTACATTGGTTTCTGCATTACATAAGCTCTCAACATGTCTTCTACCACCTGGTTCACTCGCTCTGTTTGACCGTCAGTTTGGGGGTGGTAAGTTGTACTGAAATTCAGCTGTGTTCCCAGTTCTACAAATAATGTCCTCCAAAAAGTTGACGTAAATTTCACGTCACGATCAGAAATTATTGTCTTCGGGAGTCCATGCAGTTTAGACACATTCTGCATGAAGATGTGGGCGATTTACACAGCCCGGTAGGTGGATTGCACAGGTATAAAATGTGCTGCCTTACTCAATTTGTCTACCACCACCATAATAGAATCATTGTTCTTCTTTGTCCGAGGCAGCCCTGTTATGAAATCCATAGAAATGGTTTCCCATTTCCATTCCGGGATGGGTAAGGGTTGTAATAACCCCACTGGGTGTTGATGCTCTACTTTAATTTGTTGACATTCTAAACACCGCGCTAAATACTCAGCTACATTCTTTTTCATCCCTGGCCAGTGGTACTCTTTTCGAAGTGCAGCGATCATTTTTTGATACCCTGGGTGTCCAGCATAGTGGCTGATATGAAATTCATCTAAAATTAGATTTTTAAGACTGTTTTGACTAGGTACGTACAGTCTCTTTTTATAATGCAGCATTCCAGCATCATCTACTTCATATCCTTGCTGATTTATTTCGCTGGAAAACTGCTGTACCTGCTGTTTTATTTACTTGTATTCAACATCTTGGTCTGCTGCTTTTCTTATCATTTCCTCTTAAGGGATTTTTCCATTTTCTGGAGGAAATTTCGTACAAACATTGCACCTTCCGACTTAAAGCGTCGGCCACCCGGTTTTCTTTCCCTTTCAAGTGCTTAATATCAAAGTCAAACCCACTTAGGAAATCCGCCCAGCGTGCTTGTCTCGCATTTAAAGTGGGCTGGCTGAAATAATTAGTTAGACTGTGGTGGTCTGTTAGTAATAAAAATTTCCTCCCCATGAGATAATGTCGCCACATCTTCAATGCGTGTATGTAGGCTGCTAACTCTAAGTCATAGGCAGAATACCTCTGCTCATGCTCCTTTAGCTTCCTTGACTCGTAAGCAATCACTTTTCCTTCCTGCATCAACACACCTCCCACACCCTCCTTGCTTGCATCAGTGCATACCACATAGTCCTTATTAGGGTCAGCTATACTCAAAATGGGTGTTGTGGTGAGCAGATGTTTAAGCTGCTCAAAGCTTTTTTGACATTCCGGGGTCCATTTGAATGCCCTTCCCTTTTTCTGTAAGGAGGTGATAGGGTACGCTACTCTTGAAAAGCCTTCCACGAATCGCCTGTAATAACCTGCTAAGCCCATAAAGGACCTGATGTCTGCTACATCCTTTGGTACGGGCCATTCCATTATGGTCCTTATCTTTTCAGGGTCCATGACGATCCCCTCTTTGGTGATTATATGACCTAAATATTGTATTTCCTCCTTAAAGAAATCACACTTGCTGAATTTGCCATACAATTGGTGTTCTTGGAGAGTTTGTAGTACCAGTCTAAGGTGCTCCTTGTGTTCCTCCCTAGAGCGGGAGTATATTAGTATATCATCGATGAATATTAGCACAAATTTGTCCAAAAAATGATGAAACACGCTATTCATTAAACACATGAAAGTGGCAGGGGCGTTGGTTAATCCAAAAGGTAGCACCACAAACTCGTAATGCCCATACCTTGTTCTGAAAGCTGTTTTAGCGATGTCTTCCTCCTTAATTCTAATCTGGTGGTAACCTAAGCGTAAATCAATCTTGGAGAACACTGTTGCACCTTTTACTTGATCGAAAAGTTCATCGATCCGAGGTAAAGGATATTTATTTTTGATTGTTAGCTTGTTCAGCTGACGATAATCTATACACATTCGAAGAGTTCCGTCTTTTTTCTTGACAAATAATACTGGAGCTCCCCACGGAGATACACTAGGGTGAATATAATTTTTGTCTAGCAGTTCTTGTAGCTGCATCTTTAATTCTGTTAACTCAGGTACGCTCATTCTATAGGGTGCTCGCGATACTGGTGCTGCCCCTGGTATCAATTCGATGGTAAAGTCTATATCCCTTTTAGGTGGCAATCCGGGCATTTCCTTTGGAAATACATCCCCAAATTCTTGTACTATAGGAATGTTGTCCAGCGTGGCTGTTTTATCCTTTGAATCAGCATAGCCCACCTGAATGGCATAAATTTGACACCCCTTCCTAAGGCATTTTGCCAATTTGGATGCAGTTATTGGCCGAACCTGCACTGGCCGTTTAATTCCTTGCATTTCTTGCTTCTCACCAAGCTCATTCTTATAATAAATGGTCTTTGTCTTGTAGTTCACTAATGACCAGTGCTTTTCTAGCCAGTCCATTCCGATCAAAACATCATCTGAACCAAGAGGAAGCACATCTAAATCTGCTATTATTGGCTGCCCTGCTATTGTTAAAGGGTAGTTATTAATTTTTGCCAGCACTCGCCTCTTGGCCCCCGTAGCTAACTGTACTAGCCATGGATTCTTGAATTTAACAGGTTGTGGTTTACAATATTCTACTACCTTTGGACTAACATAACTTAGGGTGGCTCCCGGATCAATTAAAACAACTACAGAAAGGTCTGAAATTTTACCTTTGAATTCCACCATGGTCGGCTGGTACTCCGCCTGACGATCGTCCAGGGCTACATTAATCCTTGGCACGCTACGTCCCACATCACCGACTGTTGATGCTTCATGGATTTGGGATATCTGTTCGGTTCCCTTTCACTGCGGACATTTTTTGACGTAGTGTGGTCCTCCACAACCCCAACATTGTACTGGGGGTCTGGCTGCCCCTTCACCATCCAATCTGGTAGACTGTTCGCTCACTCTGGACTCACTGGTTGGCTTGGATTTGAATGAGCCTCTCTGTATAGTTCTGTTTTTCTTTCCCTTGCTAATCCCCTTACCTCCACTGTTGCAACTTCCTTTACCGTTCCCCGCTATCTTGCTACCTCTTTTCTCATTCCATCTTTTATTCGGAGCTTCTCCTTTCTGTTTATTCTGCTGGTAGCAGATCCTAGCTTTACGGATAGCTTCATCCATCATCCTCGGATTGTCAAACTCAATCCTTTCTCATATATACAGAGATAAACTACTAACAAATCTTTGCACCTTAGATTTTTCTTCTCTAATGTAAGGCACATAGCGGAGCAGGGAAGTGAAACGGGTGATAAATTCATCCATAGGCTACTGTCCCAACCGCAAGTCATGGAATTCCCTTGCCTTTTCGTCATAGAAACGCTCAGTCATATATCTTTCTTTGAAGTACTTTTGAAATTTCTCCCATGTTATGGTCTGTTCGCTTACCCCCTTGACGATCTTAACTTCTTCCCACCATAGGGTCGCTTTCCCCTGTAATTGAAAGATGGCCAATCGTGCCTTCAAGTTATGATCATATTCATACAGCTGAAAATATTTGTTCATGTTAATTAACCATGCCTCAGCTACTTCCTCCTGTTCCCCGTCAAAGTGTGGGGGTTTAATCTTAGGAAATTCCCCCTGCAGCTCCACCCTTTGACGTTTTGAGGTCTGCTATTCAGATGCATTGTCAGATCGTTCCTCCCCCTCTTCTGACCTTTCAGGCTCTGTATGATGATTTTCCTCTTCTGACATCCTCTGATGTTCTGCGCTGGGATTAGCTAGCGGTGGGTTCTTCTTGTCAGATAGACTTTTTAAAATCCTTTCTTGTTCCACTGCCAATCGTACATTATCCTCTCGCAATCTAGCCATTTCATTCTTTAGTTCCTGTACCGTTTCTAAAATTGCAAGGTTCGTGCTACGCGTCTCCTCGCCGAGTTGTACCCATAGCTCTGAGTTATCCCCAGGGTTTATTGCAGGTCCCTGTCCTGCTGTAGAGCTATGCGGAACGCTGCTAGCTCTTTGCATACTTAGTGTCTGTTGTCTTGCTTCTGTTTCCTTTGTCCTGTCCTGTTCTGTCCTAAAATGGAACCAGAAGAGTGGCTAGTAATATTAACTGTTTCCTGTAAACATAAATAAATTGCAACCGCAACAACTGTAACAATTTTTTTTTTTTCGTTGTTTTGGTTTTCTCCGGTGTTGCCCCAGAGGTCACAGTGTGGAGACTTAGCTCTGATACCAATTTGTAACAACTCCAATCTAAAACTTACCATGGTAAAATAAAAAAAAAATATTTAACTCTACCTCGGGTACTACATTTACCTGATATCATTAACTATGCCACTACGGAAAAAGCTAACGTACCAGCCCTGGGTCATAGATTAGAGATACAGATCTCAACTCAGGGTATTGGTTGAATTACCGAGATTTTTATAGTTAAATATTCTCCGGTTAGCAGTTACACTATGGTTGAATTGCCTACTTCCTATGCTGGATTTCACAACGGATATGTATGTTGTTTTAATGGCTCGCTGCCCTGCATTAATCGCTCCACTATCTTGAATGACATGGCGCGACAGGTGGAGCCTCGATACCGGCGTCCCTGGGAACCTCATCCCATCCACGACATAGGAGGCAAGAGACTCATCCAATGGCTGGATTCGTCCCGGGAGTCTATTCCAAAGTCTTGTCCGGAATGGGGTTCATTCTTCACACCGCCCTGTCATGGATGGAATTCATTCTTGCACCGCCTTTTGAATTCGACTCCCACAGTTCAATTTTTCCCTACAATGACAATGCCCGAAGTCGATGGAGGCAACCTACACAGATTTGGGTGTAATTTGAGAACGCTCCGACATCCCCCAACCAGGTATGAAATGGGTTTAGATATCTGACGGTTTTAAATTTTATTTCGATTCTTTTACACCGCGGTGTCCTGAATACACATTGCGGACCTTTGATATTTTACAGGTTATGAACAATGGTGTGGCAGACCTTGAGGTTGCCAACCAATGCCCTGCTCATGGTTAACGCTGGACGCTATGTACCGGGTAAGCATGCCCTACTACAACAATTTTTGGTTGGAAACAGGTAATATTTGAGGCATCTTGAGGGTTTCACTTCGTTCTGAGAATGTAAATTTCTGCTGTTCTCGCCTTTTAATTTTACAACTTAGATTTGCTGAGTACTAGCTAGGGTTTTATAATAAAAAAAGGGCCGAGGGCTCCTCGTGGACTTAGGCTTAAGACCACGACAGGGTGTTTTCCCTCGCGACTCTTAAACCTATAATTATTATGACTCCAGCTACGATTTGCAACTTTCATGGATTTGTTATGTCTATGACTTGTATGATAGACTTAATGGAATCGTTACTGTGGTTACAACTATTACATATATGTTTATTGTTTTGCACTGTCCATGTGAACTATTATAGACCTGTGTATATTATTTCCCATGCGCAGTTAACTGCTCTGTATTTGCTCTGGTTTAATTTCTCTTCTGGCACTGTGAATGACTGTCACATTTATATTTTAGAACGTCTTTCGTCCCTTGGTGGTATGACAATTTACAAGGAATATTGCTGTTTCAATTATTTTTATAGTTTGTTGGTTTTCCCAAAACTTCGGGGATCCTCCATGATCGACACTTTTCTTGGCATTTGTTCCAAACCTCTTACTGCTGATGCCCAACTACGGCTCTCGTAATACCTGGACATGACTACAATAGTCCTGCTAAGGGTGGTTGTCCCATCTATGTTGATGGATTAGGGCTTTCTCAACTTAACAGACTCGTGAACGAAGTTCCATTAATGACTCAGGAACTTTGTCATTTAAGGGTTTATATATATATTTAAGGTCGTTTATTATATTTCTATAATGAAGGACCTGAGTCGATGACTCCCAGCTGCCGGAATATTTATCAACCATCTAGGGTATGTGCTTAACCCGGGTAATGGAAGGGGTGATTAAATGAGACACCAAATAGGAGTCCTGCTTGCCATAACCGACCCACAGTAGTTCCCGTAACATACAGTCGTTCTTCCGACTGGAACCGTGCGACTGCCTTGATCATTACAGTTTACATGATACTACCCTAGTTGAAGCGAGCCGACAGATGTAACCTTTTGCCCTCTTTTTTTTTTAAAGGATTGGACACCCACATTACCCTGCTATTTTCGATTCAAGGCTGACCGGGTGTTCCCTTAGTTTTTCTTGATTTGAGGCCACACCGTTGACCATTATTGATTTGATTATTACTACAAATTACTTCTTACGAGTATCTCCTGGGCAACTCTGACCCTCGGGTTTTCCTAACTCTTCACCACCGCGTCACAGACTTTTACTATTATTCGAAATCAATTGATTATTCTAGCCTTTCCTAGATAGAATTTATAGTATTTAAATGTCTTCCTAATTTCCCCATGGGTAACTGTTTATTCTCATTTTCTTGTATGTAAATATTCATGATTCTTATCTTCTTGCTACAGTTTCTCAAATTAATAACTAAATGAAAACTACAGTTCTCCACTGTTACAGATGCATCAACTTTTTCTCTTTCATTAATCAACTTAATCAATTCCAGGACAGATCACTTACCTGTCGCTTGTTAGAACAATCTATGTTCCTTGCAAGAATTGTACTTGTTATTGTCTGCTTGATGTTCGCCCAACCATGAGATATGTCCTCCTCGACTATATCTCCCCCCGAGCTCTCTTGCAAGGTCACTTACCTCTGCAAGCATACTCCTCAATGAGTGCATGCTATCTGGTCATTACCAGACTTAGCATCCTCTCTCCTTTCCCGTCTGACCCACAACACAGTCTCCTCCCCCCCCTCCTCCTTGCCTCGAGGTGTTTTCAGTTAGGGGAGGAAGTTAGGGTTGCTTTCCAGCAACCGCCTATTTGCCCCAACTTCCCTCCTCAGAAGTTGTCAGCTTTCCTTCCTTTCTAAAAAAAAATAAACTTAAAGAAATATTTCCATGGTCAAAACTAAGAAAAATATTCTTAAATTCAAATAACCATCATCCTTTGTTTGTAATTGAAAACAGTGATTAAAATAATTACAGCAGAATAATTACAATGTTCTGGGGTATCACAGAAGACATGGGGATATGAAACAAAATTTTTATTGCTATAACTCAAATGATGTCTCTTTCTTTTGCATAGCAAAATTGAGTTGAGATGATCTATGTTGGATTCCTATACCAATAGGTTTCATCTTTCATGATTGACAGTGGAAGGGCTAAATATGTTCATCATTTCAGGCTGCAAAGGTTCCATATTTTGTGTACATACTACAAAAAAATTAAGAAATGAAAAGAGGGTATGCCTTAAAAGAATAATCAAAGGGCAAGAAAATAAAGTGGTCAAGAGAAAAGTGAAAATGAACCCCAAACTAAGGACCAGGAAAGTGGCCAGTCAAAATTCCACTACTAAGCTCATTTGGCAGTGTCATGTTATCCAAGTACTGCTGCTAATCACACTTGATGGATGGCCCAACAATCTAAACTGGACCATGCCATGGTTAAATTGCTTGTTGCAGAATAGAGAATGTCTCTTGACCAAACAGCTTAAGCTTGGTAGATGACTAGCTAGGTAGAGAAATAAAGGTGCCCAACTGCTTAATCTGGGGCCTTGGAAGAAATAAGGGTAGATATTAGATAGGAGGGCAGTCAAAAGAAAAGAGGAAGATCAGGGTCTGCTAGTTCAAGTGCACCCACTTTAAATGAAGAAAAAAATGTTAGGATTACTAGGATGGGTAAGTAGTGCAAGGTTGCAGAAATGGAGAGCCATCACCAATTGGCCAACTAAGTGCAAAAACTTATGCCACTCAGGGTGTGGGCATCAAAGAAAAAGAATGGAGGACAAGCACTGGAAGCATGTCTAACTTCCCCAGTTTCCCCCAAAAGTCATTTCTTACTAACACCCCCAAGGGCCTTGAGATCTTCTCAGGTCTCCAGTTCTACTCCATTACATCACAAACCACTTGGTCAAACCATGGAGTTCAAGCATGAAAAGAAGCCACATTTCTTGTGTAAAAGCATCCTTTTTTCATCATTTTCATCTATCCTCAATATCCTAAGTTAAGTTTCATTTTAACTTGGCTTCACCCCTTCATTCACCTCACAAACCATATTAATCACTAACCTATGATCTAGCTCCCTAACTCCTCCCTCCCCCAAGTGCTATAGCCATATCCCTTCCTTGGGAAATATTAACCTCTCAAGGGTTAGTATTAGCCCTAAATCCTCCTAAAAACTATGGGTTTGAGAAAAACTATGGTTAAAGGGCAAAAATCACTTTCCCCGCCCTCATTTACCCTTTTCCCCCTTTCCTCCACCCTAAACCCTTTATTATAAAGTTTTTGAAATAAAAAGCTTTTAAATAAATACGTGCTTAAAAAACCCGAAAACCCATAACCTAAGGTTCTAAACCCACCCCGTGCCCATTTATTAAACATTTATTATATAATCGGACGGGTCCCCTGTCATTAACCTGGCGGCATATCATGATCGCCGCCCACCGTCAGATCATTCGCCCCGCCCATCCTACGGTGGGCGGTCGATCCTCCTATACAGCTGCCCAACCTTTTGCGTCCGGGGGATGGGCGGTATTGCCGCCGTACCCCCGCCACGCGTCAGGCGCTGGGGTTGTTCGCTGCCCCCTCCTCCAAACCACTTACCGCCTAAGAGCCTGCCGGGGAGACCGCTTACCGCCCTACCCCCCACGCTGACGTCACGCCCCCGTCAGCGTGACGTCACCCCACTTTGTCGCCACCATGCCGCCACGTCACCCCTGCCCTCCACGTTGCCCTGTCCACCCTGCCACCGTGTCAGTGCCACCTGGGCACCCATGTCACCTGCCACGTCACCTTGTCCGTACCTAGGCCCATGATTACGTCAACATGACGTCATCGCAAAAAGGCGCCAATATGTCGAAAATGCATAAAGAGGCGTAAAAAACCGTTATTTTGCATAATTTTCTACAAACGCCCGGAGCTCCTCTGAAAGCGAATTTCAACTTCCAACAGTCGAAAAGCAAAAGTAATCCGCCAAAGTTGCTGCCGCCTCCATTGTCAACCCAGCCACCTGCAATTCAGCCAGTTCGACCGGTGCAAACGCCTCGTACGCCATTAAAACCAGGTATTTTGCCGCAGGCACCCTCTTGTCCACTGTTCTCCATATAATCCTGTTTCCTGCTTAAGCACCTCAGTTTAAGGACCCACATTGTTGAAATTCACCTCTAAAAACTACCTAAGAAACCTCTGAAACCCCTGCGCGGAGGAAGCCGCAAGGAAACCCGTGACCCGCGGTCAAATTTACCAGTTTTTCACAAGAAACAACTAAGAAATCCAAGCTACAGGCTAGAAGAACTGAATTGACATTTCCCTCACCTCTGCTAAAGCACTCCTTTGCAAATAACCAGCTAACCAGCTCAAAAACACTCTGCTTCCTCAAAATAGAGTGCCCCACAGATTGATTAAGCCTGTGACAGCCTCCTTGAACTGCCAAAAACTGCTCACTGCAAACAGAGAGCAGTAAGCCATTCCTCAGCACTCACATCAAGCTTGAAACACAGTAAACCACCAGCAAGACCAAGACAATGGCCACTCCAGCTGCTCTGGATGTTTTGCCTATAAATCCACCCAACAGAGAGCTAGAAGCTATACCATTGGTGGACAATGATGCCCTTATCACAGACTTTGTGGCAGAGAGAAACCATTTGCAGACATATTGCCAATTAAGAAACAGTCACTTGGACAGCAGTGACCTATATGGGGTCTGGAAATCTAATCTACCCACCTACTTTCTGCCTTCTGTCAACATTTTCCCTGAAATCATCCACCTATGTGTAGAGAACTATGAACAGAAACTCAGGGCTGTGAAGTCTCCATCTGGGAGCATACTCTTTTATATAACTCCAGACTCCATCAACCAGATGCTCAACTACAAACAGACCCATTTGCTGTACCCCTTCTCCATGAACTATTTGCTGGATGAGGGCTCCAGACTTTCTGATTCAGACATTGCTTCCATAACTAGGAAATTCATGAAGGCAGACTGCGAACCCTCTGGGCCACCTCCTTTCTTCTATGAAGATCTCAATGAGGTAGGCAAGCTACTGGTAGATATGCTGACCTCTGTGCTGAGGTTCACCACAAACAAACATGTTGATCTGACTGTGCTGGTCATGCTCTCTGCATACAGCCTGATGAAGCCCCCTGCTATGAAATACAATTATGCCAAGTACATTGCCCATAAGATACATGATCAATTGACAAGGCTGGACAGGGAGGCAATATTAAGATATTCCTCATACATCTATCACTTATTCTTGTACTACCAGACAGATAGCTTCTAGTGCTCAATCAAGAAGCTAGACTCACAGGGTGAGAGAAGGTCTGTGATCTTCTGGTCTTCAGTCTTCCATCAAGTACAGAATTCCCCTTACTCTTACTGCGAATTCATTGATCAGTTTGTATATCCAGTTACATGCCTCTTGAAGAGGACACCTCCTATTAGATTGTCCAAGGATATGCATAAGATCTTGCAGCTATTCAGAAGCTACAAGATTGGTGATTGGTACTTGTACCAAAACCACACTGTCATCAGAATTTATGGCTGTGAGCTCTGTCCCTACAGGCTCCCAAAGTATGTCCCTATGAGGCTATTTGCCCTGGAGTATTATAGACAGCTTATAAAATCTGACCTAACACACCTTCACAGTGCCAAGAAGAAGGCCAACCTGAAGTTCAGGGATCACTTAGGCCCATTTACAATGAACAAAAAAGATGGTTGGCAAGAAGCTGACCAAATACTAGGACAACAACTCAAACTTAAGAGAAGCTTCTGGTGGGTCCCTTATGACCCTGAAGGTTTCATCAGTGCAAGGAGGGTTAAATATAGGCTGCTAGCCTATAAACATGCCCCACTGCCTCAAGTACAACATTTTGCTAATCAAGATGAATGGGTGCTTGAATCAATAGTAGAGGAATTGACTCAGGAAGAAATAATGGAGCAAAATGTAAAGGACTTGGAAAAAACTCTTGACTTGGACTCTTGTCAACAGGTCTTCAAGCAACCAGTCCAAGCAAGAGAAGGTACCTCTACTGCCCCAACAAGACAGGACATCCAGCAGGCTCCAGCAACAACAACCACCACAAAAGGAAAGGAGAAGATGGATGAACAACAGGAGACAAAAACAGGGCAGCCTAGTACTTCAAAAGACCAGCAATCAGGACAGGCCCCTCCCTTGCAAACTGAACAAACTCAAAACCCAGTTTTGCAGACCCCTCTAAATGATGAGAGAGGGAAGAAGAGAGACAGAGAAGAAATCACACCTCCCACAGGGTCATCACAGCAACCAGAGGCCAAGAGGCCGAGGGTAGACCTTGAAGCTGAAGGAGACATAAGTGAAGGGCTGGCAGAAAGCCAAAGCAAGGAAAGACAGACGAGCCAACAGACTGCCACTAGCTCATTTCAGCTAGAAGAGGCTCAACAGCATACCGTGGAGGTGTCCTTCTCCAGACAACAGGGCAAAAATCCAGCCACAGCTAAAGAGGGCTTCAAGGAGATCAAGGCACAAAATGAGTTGCTAAGAGTGCAGCTCTATGAGCAATTCCTGAACACAACCCCAGCCAAAAAACAAAGATTAATGGCTACCTTTGATATCAAGGAAGAAAATATGATCTTCACTCATCTAAAGCCCAAGGTTCCACACCCAAAGACCACAACAGATTATTACAAGACTAATCTAGAGGTCTTTGCTAAAGACATACACCCCATGGATCAAATTGAGCTGCACAAGAAAACGTGGGGCAGATTGGTGTAGAACACTTGCTGACAGGGCAATGCTTGGCCCATCAGCTAAAGGATTATCCCTTGGAAAAAACAAACAGACAGCTTTGATTTGAAAGGCTGTCCTCCTCCGCCAAAGATAACAGAATAAAAACCTTTGAGGTATAATTATTGATTTGGGACATGACCCCACCAAGATCCAAAGGGTGTTAGAGGCCCTTATGAAGAAAAAGGAGGATGATATAGCTGCATTGAGGAACAGGCAAAATTCCTCCTACCATCCATCCTGACACAGCAGAGCTTGCACAAGAAAAACAGGTGGACAATGCTATGGAGTTGCTCCTAGTCATGAACCAAAGGATACTGTAGATGGAGGCAGAGTTAGAAAAAGCTATACAGGACAAGCAAGGGGAATCTGCCTCCCAGCCACCTCAAACCTCAACAAACCTTCAATCTGCCTTTCCAGCACAAGTAACAGCAGCCCCTCCTACTGCTCCAGCACCTACCACAACCACATCAGCAACTGGAGCAACAGTAGAAGCCACAGCAGCAGCAGAATCCAGCCTGGGCATGGAAGAATTAATGAAGGCTGTTAAAGAGCTGGAAAATCAAGTCACATAAATAAATATTGCCAAGGAAAAACTGGCCAAGTTGGAGGCTAGTTATGACAAGTCAAAGATGACTGTGGCAGAAAAACAAAGACAAATAAAGGCCTTGGAGGCCAAAGTAAAAACTCTAGAAAAAGAGTTGATGCTAGGCAAGACCCTAGCAGAAATAAAAAAGACTATTTGGGCCAAGATTGGCCAATCTATGCAGGACCAATGGAGGTCCATTCAAGCAATTTTTGAACAAGTGGAGCTGATAGAAATAGCTCATGTAGAGATTCAGAGAGCTAGGACAACCC
>APFE031653669.1:63396-74222 GCA_000404065.3 Pinus taeda
TCATCTGTTTGAGGTACCTCCTAATTTTTATAGACACACAGAGGCAGATGAGACAGTGGTTAAAATGAGAAGACATCAGTTACCCCCAGTTGATTGGTGGCAAGCAATGTTGGAAATTTTGCCTAGATAATTCCACTTTGCTTTTTGCCTTTTTTGGAGAAAGATCAGTATAAAGGTCAGCAGACAGGTCAGCATACAGGTCAACAGGCAAGTCAACATACAGGTCAGCAGACAGGTCAGCATGCAGGTCAGCAGGCAAGTCAGCATACAGGTACAGCAAGCAGCATACAGATGACTCATCAATCCACCCAAATAGCAGGCTAAAATTAACGCAACATTTAAAGCACTGCTACCGCCTACTTTCCACAGCCAAAAGTCAAATCTTTCTGACAAAGGAATGTCGACTATCTCAGCATTTAAAGTTATATTTATGTGTCATTTACTTTTTGTAAGAGAGTTGGTGGTGCAATTTATTGCACCATAACTCTCCACTAAGATATTTTATACCCTATTTTTGTATATATATCCCCTCAGATAACACATTGAGGGTGGGTTGTAATACAATTCTTCCTGAAGAGCTCTGTAATATACTGAAGACTTTTTGATAATAAAATTCCTGATGAAGATTGCTGGTTCCAACGTTGTCTGAAGATGGATATGTAAAGCTCTATGTTATTACAAAATTCCTGTGTCATTTGCTGAATCAATAAGTTTCTCTTAACTGTGTATGTGTTTCCTGTTTATTCCATAACTTTTGTGTTTTCATAATCTTGGTAAATAGAGAAAAAAAATAGCCTAGGATTCGTTCCAAACACCCTATGTTCAATCTCTATTTCTAAATATGTTTTCTGCTGGATTAGCCATAGATATGAATTCTTAATTGCTCATGTCTAAACTTATCCTAACATGGTGAATATTTTTTAAGAATTCTTAACTGCTCTTAAGCATTACTTTCATGTCTCTTCATTAGCATAGTGAAAGATTCTTAACTGCCTTTCACTCACTAAATTCCCACTTTCAGCAACAAATCTGATATATTGTTTTCACACATGCATAACTGGCTCTGCAGCAACACTTTGTCTCCACAGATCCACTTTCAAGAGCACAAATATCTCAACTCCATTGCCCAATGGAACAAAATGTCCTGTAAATCTATATTTCAGCTCTAAAGGAATTCACCAACCCACCAAATTCAAACAAACAGTGCATCATAACTAGTCTAAAACACTCATCAAACAAAGCTAAACTATAAAGAGAGAGCCCTCTCTGGCTACCGGTTAGGCTAGACCTGTAGCTACAGATTGCGTAGTGCGTTACCCGGCTGTATTCCCTTTAGAAGCAGGGAAGACAACCTGAGTGATAACAATCTACAATTTATGATTTAATATTAAATTAATATTTAAATTAAATTGTAAAGACATGTTAATTAATATTTATGAATAATTAGTAATAACAAATGTTTCACTACTAATTTAACAACTAAATTATAAGTATACTTATGAATAATTCGTAATAACAAATGTTTTACTACTAATTTAGCAGCTAAATTATAACTAGCACAATTATGTAAATTAAATCACTAGTAATTATAGATGGATATCAAAACGCTTAGTTTAGACAAATCAAAATACTTAGTTATGGTGAAAATAAAAATAAAAAATCATTTCAAAAAAATATATTAAAATAAATCAAATATATCATTAGTCATTTTCAATTTTTTTTCCATTTCACACATTGAATTTTTGCATGGTAAGTGAAACCAATCTTCTATGTTTGATTCGAGAAAGAAGATAAAACAAATTTAACAAACCAATTGAAACATATGACAAATTGAAGACTAACCTCCCAATTAATCACAGACACACAAAAGGAATTACAAAACTTCTTGAATTCAAGAAGATTGTTTTTTTGAATTCTTGAGTTCAATTTCTTGTTATAAGATCAATTTCTTGATATTTTGATATACTTTTAGGAGAAATTATAAAAACTATGCTTAAATAAGACAAATTCAACATGATCACGAGATCCTAAAAAATAGTAACTATACATCAATAAAACTTTCTTTAAAAAATAGGAAATAAATGCTCACAAGATTCTAAGAAATAATAATTAATTATCATAATAGTTATTAATTATAAAAGTTATGTGTAAACACAAAAACGAATATGATTAATGTAATTGGAATTGAATATATATATATAATATATATATAATAAATATATATATATATACAAGATATAGTTAAATTAAAAAGTAAGAAACCAAAAAATATTGAGAAAAGTTTTTTAATTATTTCCTCTTTTAAAATTTAATCATCTAAAAAAAAACCATGAAAGCACAAAAAAAATGTAACTCAAACTGAAAGTAATAAAAACTAAAAAATAGGCAATATTACTAAGAATGGTATTTAAAATAATGAAGAAAACATCAACGGAATCTTAATTTTTATGATTTATTATTATTATTTATATTTATTTCATTGTAAATGATGGCTAAGGTCCTATTATGAGCTTTTAGTAACTTTTTTTTTATATTATTATTTTTTTATTTTATTTTGCTTTATTTAATTTTATATTTTATATTATTTAAACTGGTGTTGATTTTTTAGAAGTAAAGGGAATAGGAAAAAGCTATGATTTTTATTTAGTTTTTATGAAAAAACCTATTTAAAAAAATCAATATTAATTGTGATTAATGATTCCTGATAATAAATTTTATCAGAAAATTGTTTAATTTTAATATCCTATAAAGAAATATATATAAAAATCCATATTAATATAAAAATTAAAATATCTGGGATCATAAAAATGAAATTTTGATTTTTATTTATTTTTTAGGAAAAAATACCTAAAAAAAAGTTCAAATAATTGTGTTTATAAAGATGAGGATCTAAGAAATTTTATTAGAAAATTGTTAATTTTAATCTTATTTAAATAATATATAAAATCTATATCAATATAAAATAAAATAATCTGGGTTTTCATATAAATTAAATTATATATATATTTATATATATTATGACTGTTTATAGAAAGGCAACAAAAGGCAGCAAACCAATAAAGATTAGTTGGGTTGGTAGCAAAGACAAGAAGTTTTCATTTTTACTTGTAGGGACGTGTAGGGATTTTTCCAAATTTTCTATAAACATTATCTTGTCTATATGAAGATTGTGGATTTAGCTGTCTCTGAAGATTATGGATTTAGCTAGGTTTCCAATGGATAAGATCATTGCTGATATTTGGATATGTTTCTATGTTTTGAATGATTTACCTAAAAACATATGTAATTTCCAAATCACCATTTTTATTGGGTAGATTCAAGGGTTTGATGAAAATATGAAAGCTACCTCTACGTATATAAAGGAAGAAAAAGAGAGTGGTAGGGTTTGGTGATCTATGGTCTTTGTGTTAGATACATATCCTCCATTAAAAATACTATTCAATCTCTTCAAGTCAGGATTCTGATTTTCAGATTTTTCAATGACTGAAATGTTTTATTTTTTAAATATGTCATTTCGAATTTTCCGATTTATTTTTTCTAATAAAAAATATTTTTCTGAATTTATTTTGATTTTGTTGAAATTCCTCAAATCTCAACCTATTACCCACCTTTTAGTATCCTGGTAATGTTCTTTATGGTGTCCAATATCATTTGGTATCCAATGTAAAAACCAATCAAAGTAAGTATTTATAAGTCAAGTATCATTGGCCATATCAACGTGTTGTCAATGCTGGGCACCCTATCTGTCACGCCCCCAAGCCTACGGTGGTCTTTCAACCGTGTCGGCGAGGTGCGGCACCACCGAACACTTTCTTTTTAACAATACTCATGCACATGGAGTACGCCTAAATTCACTTCTCCTACTTAGTTTGTGATTCTCAACCAAGTATATTTAGTTATCCTTTATATCAATGAACACCCATACTTTATTCATTATCAACAGCAATTATAAAAGAGAACAACAATTGCACGATATAAAGGGGAGGGGCAACTCCCAAACAAGTCTGCGCAACAATATATAATAATGAGTGTTTTCTTCAATATACAAGCTTACAAGATACTTGGCAAATTCCAAGTCTATACTTAGCTATTTTTTACAATGGAGGCAACCCTACCTTTTACAACATTCGTGCATACCTTGCACGGTGGGAGGGTGCTCACCCGAGACACCAAGACTCCCTCCTCAAGCCTTACACAAATCTGAACTCGTTTGTACACCCGGGCACACCTTGCCCAACCTCCGTTCAACTCCAAGAATAATACCAAGTGTACAGCCTTCTATGAGACATGCACATGAGATATGCGCATTCTCCTTCCTTTTCTGCGCACTTTTCCTCTTGAGTCCTTTGTGAAGATCAAAGGTGACGATCGAATGTTTTCTGAACTCCCAACATACTCATATATATATGCGTGGTAGTGGGGTGTGGTGGCTCTTGGGCCGACCACATAACCATGTTTAAACACCCCCTTCACAGCGCTTGGAGTATGTCGGCCAACCCCCAACATACCTATGCCATATAGGATATAAACTCCCCCAACGTCCATCGCATTTTTCCAAGTGTCGTAAAGTTCTGCAATTTCGTCGCACAAAGTTCATGTAAACGTCGCATTTCCTCTGCAACTCCGTCGCACGCCCGGTTGGTCGCACCCGCCCGTCGCACTACCACACGCCCGTCGTGCGCCCGGCGCCCACCCGTTGCACAACCAAGAAGGCGTTACATCCTCCTCCACCTAAATTCGTTGTCATCCTCGACAACATACCGTCCTCCAAGCATCAATATCCATGATGTCAACTCTCCTCACATATGGCAAACATCCTTGCAACATATGTAGGACTCCATCTCCACCATGTCTCATCTCAGCAACCAACTGTCACCAAGATAGTCCATACCAATGTATGTCATAGATGTCCATGACCATTGACCACCTGCCACAATCTTTCCATGCTGCTCTTCACCATGGAAGGCTGATCCCTCCAACTCAAGCTACGTGTCCACCGCAACAATGTGTCAACTCTATCATGTCACCAACTCCATCATGTGCATAGCTGCACACGATACATCAACAAGTGCTAACACACCTCAACCATGTGCCAACATCTCATCTCATCAATCTGCCATATATCAGAAGTCCTCTCAATCCATAATCATCAACCACCATGTCATAATCTCCACATGCTGCTCCATCGTGGAAGGTTGGCCCCTCCATCTCAAGCTACATGACTACTGCAACATATCGTGTCGACCTCATCATGTGTCGTCCTCATGTGAACTATTGCCATAATACTCCAACATAATGCTAACACATCATGTACATGCTATAGCCCCCATGTCTGAACTAGTTGGGTATCTAATCCAACCGTCACGCCCAAACCATGAGAATGCACATCCTCATGCCACCATCAGCCGTTCCTCAAAGCATCCTGTCACATCCTGAACTCGATCAAGAATCCATCCATATAGTGTAAGCCATGCTCAGGTCCATGAAGTAGTCCTCATCTCATCTGCAACATGCTATCCATGATGTTTGGTGTCAATGTGCTGCATGAAATCAGCCACATCTATCCCAACATCATCCATATGTGTGCCTCCTCAATATGAAGAGACCATCTCATCAATCTCCAACTCTCGGTGTGCCACATCCAAGTCCATGAAGCTACCTCCATCACATCTACAATGTTTCATCCCTCAAGTATGCCATAGAAAACAAGTATACACTTGCCTCATGTATCCATGTGCTGCCCATGATCATAGATCAATCAGCTCCCATGTGTCAAAAGTAGTTGAGTCTCGGCTCAACCCATGCCCAAGTGTTGCCACCAAGGCATCATCATCGTTGTAACTCCATCACTCCAAAGTGTCTCATATAGATCCTCTACATCAAGTCACTCTTTCAAGCCATTCCCATACATGTACTTGAAAGTATGCACCCCATCCTGCATCAAAGTCTCTGACCTCAGCTCCTCAATGCATCAGATCCTCTAAGTCCACCATATATGAAGTCCCCAGAAGTCACAACAATCTCATGTCCTCATGAGCTCCATGAGTCATCTCCAACCAACATCTCAGCAAGCATAAAAGTCTCGGCCCAAAGGTCTCTGCAAGATGCCTTAGCTCTCCATGTAGTAAGAATGTCCCATAGTCTGCTCACAACTCCATCCAAGTCCATGGCCTTGTTGTACAAGAGTGCACAACCTTTCCATCGGCTCATAAGTAAAACATCTCCATGTCACACTAGCAAATCCACCTGCACAACATCCCTGCTTTGGCACTCCTCATTGGATGCCCATAAATGACATCTCTACAAGTGCTCCCACATAATGTCCCTGCATAAGACTGCCATGCTCCATGTATCCAATCTGATGTCCATGACTAAGTTGTTCATGTAGTCCAACCAAGTAGACCCATCACAACAATCAGTCATCCCCATCCAAGCTGCAATCTTCGGTCTAGTGAACTCGGTCACCTAACCATATAATCATCACATGAGTCTCTCCATCATAGCTCCTCCACTGAAGGTTCCACCAAGACTTTCTCTTGGTCTCGGCCATGAGACGTCCACCCAAGAGTGTGCCCTCCAATCTGTCCATGAGTCATGCTGGGCACTTAGCCAATGTGACTAAAGCATGACCCATTCATCCGCAATGATCATCAAGTTCCACCCTTGTCACGGGCCTTTTTACCTTCTACCATAAGGTCACAAAAAACCCCAACAAGTCTTGCAATAGTCAACAATCCTTGCTTCTCCATACAAGGTATCATCATAAACATCCATGGTAAGATGCTCCCTAGCATCGACAAAATGGCTTTGCCCTTCCCTGCATACGGCCCATCTACCAAATGCTCAAATGAAACGCAAGTATCAATACTTACTTCATCATCATGAGGCTCCTCCATATGAGTACCCTCATTCATCCATGTCTGCAAACTGCACGATCCTGGTCCAACTTGATCAATCTCAAGCTCATCCTCCGTCATGATCATGTCTGCAACATCTTCAACCATCACGGCTTCCTCTTCCTTGTTTGCACAATCTGCAACTTCATCTTGCTCCATTGTCCATCCAAGTTGAAGAAGCTCGTCTTCAACATTTTTTTCCAAGACTGCAAGCTTCTCTCGAATCCGGGGATTCTCCTCTTTCATCCGCTTCAACCTGTATAAGGTAAGCAAGAGCTTCCCTTCACATTCTTCCAAACCTGCCATGCCTTGTCATTCAGCTTGGCCCAAGCACTAAGCTTCACCCCTGCTAAACCTGTTCACCAGCTTCACCAAGTTTCCTGCAACCATGAACCGGCCCTTGTTCCACCTGTATGTGAAACTAGCTTCCTTCACTTGCAAGTACCTGCTTCCACTGTCACGAGCAACCTTGTTCACCAGCTCCAACCGAGCTCTGATACCAACTGTCAAGTTGTGTATCAGCTTCAATGCTTCAACACCCGAACCTATTCAATAGCTCTGATACCCACTGTCACACCCCGAAGCCTACGATGGTCTTTCAATCGTGCCGGCGAGGTGCGGCACCACCGAACACTTTCTTTTTAACAATACTCGTGCACATGGACTACGCCTAAATTCACTTCTCCTACTTAGTTTGTGATTCTCAACCAAGTATATTTAGTTATCCTTTATATCAATGAACACCCATACTTTATTCATTATCAACAGCAATTATAAAAGAGAACAATAATTGCATGATATAAAGGGGAGGGGCAACTCCCGATCAAGTCTCCCCAACAATATATAATAATCAGTGTTCTCTTCAATATACAAGCTTACAAGTATACTTGGCAAATTCCAACTCTATACTTAGCTAATTTTTACAATGGAGGCAACTTTGCCTTTTACAACTTCTGTTTTTTACACGTTAGATAAATAATCGAATTTAAATGTATTAATATTATTATGAGTAAATTTATAAAAATATTTTTGCATTTGCAGTGCTCATTTGTAAACTGTGATTGTATTAATAATCAATAATTATAAATTTATTATTAAATCGTGGTTTTTGAAGTATAATTTATTTTAATATTAAAAAAAATATCTTGATTTGGAATTATAGAATTTTCAATAATAAATATATAAAATTTTATTTATTAACTAAATTTTAGATAAATTAACTATATATTAAAATGGAAAAAAAATATTAAATATTATCATTTTGGTTTGGTTTGTAGGGGAAATAGAAAGTCCTATAATTTATTATTTAACTTTATGAAAAAACTATTATAATTGATTTTATCTAATAATTTTATTAGAAAAAATTGTAATTATATCTTATTAGAATGTAATATAATAAATCATATCAAATAAAATAATCTAGATTTTCATACAAATGAAATTAAATATAATTTTGTTTTTTATTATAACTCGAAAGACACCAAACCAAGAAAGACTAGTTGGGTGTAGCAAAGGCAACAAGTTTCCACTGTTACTTGTAGGCACATATAAGAAATTTTCCAAATTTTCCATAAACATTATTTTATCTATGAAGATTATGGATTTTGTTAGTCTATCTCTCGATAAGATCATTACCAACATTTAGATAAGTTTCTATATTTTAAATGATTTCATATGTAATTTCCAAATCACCCTTCTTAATTTAAAGAATGAATAAAATATCAAATTAAAAGAAATGATTTTAAGCTTAGTATAATTTATTTTACTATTTTTTTATTTAATTATGGATAATAAGATTAAAAATTAAAAGAAGAAATTGAATTGAGTAGGAAACAAATCTTTTTAAAAATAAATAAATTTTTAATAAAAATAGAAACGCGCCACCGTTATATAAAGTTCAAAATTTTTTAAATAGAAAATATTGTTTATTATAAATCTTATTATTATGTAAAATGAAAAAAAAAGGAAAAAAAAGGTGATATGTTTTGTTTTGTTTTTTTTTTTAAAATTTGATTCTACATATATGCTATTTATGTTGTATGTCATGATTAATCCTCGTTTATAGTTAATAATAAGATGTATTAAATTATTACCCGGATGCGGGTGAATTAAATGTTAATTTATGGAATTAATGAAGGGTGTAAGCACTTGGTACTGCCAATTGCAGATCAGCGTAGTTCTCCATGAGCAAATTTGGCTCAAGTAGGTTCACCTAAGGTGAGGGCAATTCGGCCTGAAATTTGTATTAAGTGCTCACTCAGTTCGAGGCAAGGCTCCTGTTGGTATAATCATGGCAATTCTGGCTCTCCTTCCCATTGTTTACTTTCCGTCTTCTTGCCTCTGGCCTTTCCTCGCTGCTTGTCTTTGTGGCAGGTCGGTTTTTGCTAACTGGGAATCACTCTCGGGTGCTCTTGCTGTTCGAATTGTGCTTCCCTCCTTTCACTCTCAAGCCCGTTCTTTGATCTTGAAGCGGATTCTCATTGTGTTGTCTCGTATCCACGCCATTGTTTCCTGTTTTGCTGAGCTTCCCATCCGTTGCCTCATCATGGTCCGCCATCGCATGAGAAGCTGCTATGGGGGAAGCTGTGGTGGTCGTGGGCGTTCGCAGTCTGTTCGCTCTGTTGATTTACCCCCGCCTCCTGCTACTCTGCCCTCTTCTCCGGTGAATTTGCCTCCTCTCAGTCCTCCCCGCAGGCTGGTTCCGCACAATGCTTTTCAGACTACTCATTTCAAGTTTCAGAGTAATCTAATCAGGCCTGTTAGCACGACCAATATTACTATTATCTTTTCTGAAGAAGAGGCTCCGTCTCAAACTACTCTGTGCTTTCCGACTGAGCTTTTTCAGGGTGGTCACAGAGTGGCGGGCAGCCAGGGCAGTGAGTAGAATTTGGCAGAGGAAGGCCAGGAGGAAGGGCGTGGTGAGCAGCATAACGAGGGTGGTGCTCCTAGCAACACTCAGCCACCAGGTGGCATCTCTCATGGCGCCTATGTCTCGATGGTCAGTGCAGGCAATTCCAGCGACACCCGTCCCTCGTCGGTTCTTCCAGGCGGAAGTGATATGGGTAACATGGTAAGAAATGATGAAATGTGGTATGACAACACATGCCCGGTTGTGGAGGAGCCTCCAAATGAGAATGTGGTAATATGATGCCGCCTAGGCCCTTTCGAGCCTCCCCTGTTTTCTTTCTGATGGTTTGTATGGTTAAGTTCATGCGGTTTTGGGTTTGCAGCTCTGGTTTTGCCTCTGTAGCCTGGCAGCTTCGTTCTTCTTCCTGGTGGGGCGGCAGTCTGTAGCTCTTTTTCGGTTTTGGCCAGCGTCTATGTCTCTTATTTTTGGTTTCGATAACTTGATAGGGGGTTATCCCATCTCTTCATCATGATCTTTTTGTTAAATTCAGGGTCCTATGTTTGGTTCCTTGCTTACTGTAACTGGTTCTCCCTTACTTGGGACAGTTTTGTTGCGTTGAATACTCTCAGCTGCTCTTGCCTGAGGTTTCAACCTCCTTGTAACATTATTTTTATTTTCAGTTAATAGAATTAGTCTTTACAGAGGAAAAAAAAAACATATATTAAATTATTAAACATGAAAGTTAAAGTAATGAAATAAATGGATTTTAAAATAATTTATAACATATTTTAAATTTAAAGTTTAGGATATGAAAATAATAATAAAATTTAAAAGAAAGTGATTATCTGAGGGAAACTTAATGATGTTTTAGGGATGCATTTTGAACCTTCATAATTGTTTTATATATATTTCTTTTGATACTTTGAAATAAACAATAAATATGTGAAAGAGGAAAGGTTATCAATATGTTTGACAAAAGAGTATAGAAAATTAGCATCACTTATATATATATTAAGAATCTTGATTACATAAAATCTATAAAAATTTAAATCAAAAAAATATATATTTAGTTATTACTAATT
>APFE031653669.1:75776-120044 GCA_000404065.3 Pinus taeda
CGTTCTCCACATTTCACTAGTTTCAATCCCACTTCTTCACCCCTGTGAGCATCACCCGATGCAAGGAGTGCTAAGTGAACTATTCAAAAATCATGAGAAATTAGTCAGTTACGACTACCTCTCATGGAAATGGTCATACGTTTGAATGACTTACTTAACGCAGTTGAATCCCAAAATTGATATCTAATATAATGCACTGCGTAAATCCCCATACTTAAATTCAAAAAGAGTCAAGGGATCTCTACTTGAATGGTTCATGAGGCACAATACTTGCTAAGGTTTTGCAAATGGGGTAGCAAGCTAAGTGGGCTTGATTGTGGGGAAAAACTCCACAGTTTAGCGCGCTTGAGCCAGAGGAGTTCTGGGATGGGTGACCTCCTGGGAAGTCCTGGTTACCGGGTGCAAGCCCCGGAAGTGATGATTGATGCTATGTGATTCGTTCTCCACATTTCACTAGTTTCAATCCCACTTCTTCACCCCTGTGAGCATCACCCGATGCAATGAGTGCTAAGTGAACTATTCAAAAATCATGAGAAATTAGTCAGTTACGACTACCTCTCATGGAAATGGTCATACGTTTGAATGACTTACTTAACGCAGTTGAATCCCAAAAAATGATATCTAATATAATGCACTGCGTAATCCCCCATACTAAAATATAAAAACTATATATATTAATAAAAAATAAAACACACACATATAATAAGCATATATATTAATGTGTATATAGGTTACTATAAACAATACTGGTTAATCATATTTCTTAATTTTTTGTGATCACATTTAACAATACAATATTTTATTAGTTGTTGTGTTTATTATTTTTTAGTTTAATTAAGTTATATTTAAACTAAGCAGCAAATATCCTCTCAAACATAATGGTAAATCAGCTCAAACCGATCCTCCCAACCTTAATCTCCCAAGAGAAAATTGGTTTCATTAAATGTCGACAAATTTTGGATGGTATAATTACTGCTCAAGAGTCAATCCATTCACTTAAGAATCTCAAAGCCAAAGGAATGATGATCAAGCTAGACTTGTCGAAAGCATACAACCGTTTAAGTTGGACCTACCTTCAAAGTATTTTGGAAGCCTTTGGCTTTGACCCTCGATGGATAAATTGGATCTCTTCTTTCATATTGACCCCTGTGTTCTCTATCCTATTGAATGGGCACCATCTAAGGCTTTCAATGCAACAGGAGGGCTAAGACAAGGAGACTTGATCTCCCCTTTTCTGTTCATTCTAGCAGTTGAAGGTCTAGGAAGATATGTCAAAGCCAAAGTTGAAGAAGGACAATTTAAAGGCCTGCGCATATGGGGAAACGATCTTCCTTTAACTCAGAAACAGTTTGTTGACGACATTATGATGTTTTGTCACGCTATTATGAGGGAAGCAAGGTCCCTCTTGGCCATACTGCAAGATTTTATGAATGCCTCAGGAACTCTAATCAATAGCGATAAGTTTGATATCTTTTTCTTTAATGCAGCTACTCAATCTCAAGCCTTCTTGGCAATAGTAATGGGGTTTCCAATAGGAACCCTACCATCGAAATACCTAGGAATTCCTTTAAGCCTTAACCTTCTCAAAGTGGAAAATTGGAAGGTTCTCCTAGAGAAGATTCAAGGTTGTCTTCAAAACTGGACCTTTCGAACCCTTAACATGGCTAGTAGAGTCATCCTTCTAAAGGCAGTGCTGCAATCAATTCCTATCTACCAACTCTCAAGTCTAGAAGTGCCCAAAACTATATGCATTGACATGCCAAATATCTTTAATAAATTCTTGTGGCAAGGGACACAAGTAGCAAAGAAATGGCCTCTTCTTTCCTGGAACTATCTAGCGAAGCCAAGAAAAGAAGGGGGTCTAGGCCTTCGAGACCCTTGCACTCTAAACAAGGTTATGGGGGCCAAGCTATGATGGAGATGGATACAGAGAGGTAATGACTTATGCAAAGAAATCTGAGGAAGAAAATATGGAATGCCTAGGACAACCGAAGGAAGACTGAGAACTTAGGAAAATACAAAGGGATCGACTATATGGAACCTAGCAGTAGAAAATAGAGAATTGATAAGAAACCATAGCTTCTGGGAGATTAGGGGAGGGGATAAGGCGAGGTTATGGAAATATTCCTGGCAGCAGAGGGAAATTTTTTTTTAGTAGGCATGACCTAGCAGAAATATTCTTAAACACAAACCAACCAGAAAACTAGACGATGAATAAATACTGGGAAGCAAAAGCAGGATTAATATGGAGAAAATGGAAGAGGAGACAACACTGGCCAAAAGCACCAGACCCTCTCCAATGGGAAACCTATGATAAAGAGGTTGACTCCAAAGAATAATGATAACAAAAGGAACAAATATTATAAGGTGGGGATACAGAATCAAAGGAATGTTTATTATACAAGAAGGATACTACCTGAAAGAAAAACACCAAGAACAACAAGGGATACCCATATGGGAATGAATATGGAAGGATCAACTATGGCTGAAAGTATATTTTTTCCTATTGGTGGTCCTCCATGGCCACACCATAACATGGGTCCAACTTAAAAAAAAGGGATGCATGGGCCATTGGTTTGTTGCACATGCGAAGGACAAATGGAAACGATGGAACATCTACTGAACTCTTGTATATATAGAAACGTCCTATGGCAGAATCATGAAATTCTCTTCGGACACTCGAATAGAGATTACTCAAGCACAAAAACAACAATGGAAAATTGGAGGAATAAAATCTACGAGAGCCCCATCCTTAACTGAGCCTGGAACATCTCCTTAGGATTTCTCCTATGGGTGGTGTGGAAAGAGAGAAATTGGAAAGTCTTCAAAGATGAAAAAAAGATGGCTGTAGAGGTATGGAAGCTTATAATATATAACATCCGTGAAACTATTTTTGCTGAGAAATGGTACCCAGAAGATTGGGAAACAACACTCGAGAAGAGCCGGATAATGGAAATGCTCAATCTGAATCCGCAAATGTTGATGCATAACTCCTAGAAGTTGAAACCTATACCCCTAAAATCCCTATCATACTTTGATTTCCCTCCTGAGGATTTCATAAAACTAAACTTTGATGGAGTTGCCAAAGGAAACCTAGGAGAAGCAAGAATTGGAGGAGTATTCAGATACCACCATGGTCAAACAATCTGGTTATTTGCAATGGACTGTGGAATAGTGAGCAACGATGAAGCAAAATTCAACACACTCAAACAGGGACTAGAAATTGCTCTAAGGGAAAGATTTTAGAAGCTGGTGCTGGAAGGGGATTCGGCGTTGGTGATTGACACAGTGAAAAAACTCCAACAGGGAACCTAATGGGAAAAAATAAGCAAGAGCTGGAGAACGGCTGAATTAGCCTAGGAAATAGGAATTCTAGTACAAGGGATAGAACACCTCATTCTAACACATGTCCGCCGATCGAGGAACGTGGTAGTTTATTTCTTAGCAAATTAGGGATGTGGAAAACTGGGAAGCAACCTGGACACCCCTAGGAATGAGATAAATCAAACAGAAGGAATGAGCATTCTTAGGGAGATCCTGGGAAAAGACAGGGAAGGAGGAAAAAAACCCCAATAGAGGTGTGAAGCAACCCTGGATCTGGATGGAAATCAGTTATGATAGAAGGACTAATGAGGAGGGTACGTGGGCAGCCCATCCCAGGACCCCACATGAAGGAGGCAGGAGGAGCCAGAAAAATGAGGCAAGTGGAGGATGCCTTGGGAGAACAGATAAGTAGGTGGGTGAACATTCAAGAAAAAAATGTGGTGAGAGAGTTGGGTGAATGCATGTGAAGTGTGAGAGGAGGATGAGAGCCAGGCATTGTGGGTGGTAGTTGAGAGGAGAACATGACCAATAGGAGAAGGGGATGTCGTCGACAACTGGATTCCTCCTGCATCGACCTGGAACAAAACTGGTATGTAAACCAAGTCTCCCTAAGTCTAGATTTGGCACCAATTATGTCGCAAAATTGGAGGAGAGTCTAGCATAAAAGGAGGGTGGTGTTGAAAGTAGTTATAAATTTATGGTCTTGTCCTTAAGATGTTGATGTCTAGTTTCTTAATTTCTTTAAGAAATGAAACAATACGAGAATTTTGGTTCAATTGTCTATTGTTAATGTCTGGATATGAATTGACTGCATTTCATGGAAGGCGGGGGGGGGGAAGGGAATCTATGGAGGGTTTGGAGGGTCTCTCGAACCTAGGGGAAAGAAATTGGTAACTGCCATAGTGAAACTCAGCAGCTTAGGATTGAGAAGAAGCTATGGCTCCTCTGATAGCCTGCAGGGGTCTGGTAGTTTCCAGAAATAGTGGGGGGTGCGAGGGGGGTATGGGAAATGGAAGATAGGCCCTGCCAAACCCCAAGGAGAAGGAAAGGTATTCAGTGGAATAGGAATGGGGGGAAACTAGACTAGTGGATCTCTACATGAACAGGGGGGAATCCATTATTAATAAACCTGAGTTGAGATGGATTACAAGGATAGGCCAGAACTTGAAATGATTAGAGGGAGGGTTCGGTGCATATCAAGTCTAGAGGGTCTACCTTACTGGTGGAAACGAAGCCAAAACCCTCCCTTCTCGACGTTGGTACTGTGATTCAGGAAAGTGTTCCCTCTGTGGACAGAGGCAACCCCTCTAGTCCTAGAGTGGGTCTAGTCATAGCAAGGACAGATCAACAATAGATTTCCTTAAATAGTCATAGTTGGAGGCATACCTCAACCGGTGGTTGATGAAGTTCCATTGCGCTGCTCCAACTTTCACTTCCTTCTCCTCAATGAGTGATCAACCTGAAACAATGCAAAGGAAATACAAGAAAGAACGTAACTGGAAAACAACAATGATCTATTTACTCACAAAGTCAAGAAGTCATGAGCTGTCAAGTAAATTACATACAAGACATAGGAAAACATCATTGATTGTATTAATAATGAAATAAGAGTAATCTTACAACCAAAGTCTTGACGTCGCAAGCCTTCTCAGAGGGTCCAACCAGTGTATTTCTAAAGCATTCACTCTTTGAAGATGGATGTCCCAACATACAAAGTCTCTCTCTCACTCATAATTTTTAACACAAATTTAAGGGCACTTCACAACCTTCCACAAGCTATCAACAATCCCACACTTGTCACACCCACACTAGCTATCTATCAAACTCAAAAGCACTAACAACACTTCTCAATCCAAGAAATTACCAACTAGCTGATGATATCAAAGGTGAGTGTTTAAATAGGAGAAGGAGTCCCCATAAAATGTGGAAGAGAGAGCTCATCCCCAAGGAAGGTAGCACAAAGGACAGAACTTCCATACCAAAGGAGGAAGGGCGACACAAACTATGCCAACAACCAGGTCTGGAGACATCTAGAAGGCCGACTGTTGGAACGAATTCGCCCAATATGGATCATCGCCAAAGGACGGAACTTCCATACCAAAGGAGGAAGGGCGAAACAAACTATGCCAACAACCAGGTCTGGAGACATCTAGAAGGCTGACTGTTGGAACGAATTCGCCCAATCTGGATCATCGCGAGTTTATAACTAAGCTTTAGTGCTGACATCACTAGTAGGTAATGTAGCCAATCAAACCGTCGCTAAAGATAGCAGATAGCCTCGCGCAAGAGCATGAAATCTGACGATCACGGGAAACAGATGTACTTCTTCATTGGAAGCACAGCTGGACTTTTTACGACCACCATTCATCGCGTATATTCAGTCCATTCTCGCGATGAGGCAGAAAACTTAGGAAAAGTGGGTCAATTGGCAACATAAGAGAGCATTTTTTCAGTATGAGCATGTTTTACTGGAACACATGACATAGTAGAAGAACTGGGGTGAAGGCAGTGACAAATTACTGTGTAACATATGCCCTCTAAAGTATGAAGCCCGAGAGAGTGGGAGGGGTGAAATGCTTTACGAAACTGTCTGAGCTAGAACACCACCTAGAAGAACCTGCAGGCACAAGTACAATTGATATCTCTGATAGTGAAATACATATAGTTTAGGCATGGGTGCAGCCATCCAAAAGACATACAAACTTGGTTTGTGGTATGGACGCAACCATCCAGCTAGTAAGATCATGATAATGATAAAGGTATGGTTGCAGCCATCCATGAAGACTCAGGTATGGTCGCAGCCATCCATCAACAAGTCATGAAATCACGAGCCAATCCACGCAGCCCGAACATGTGTAATCTGAGTTCGGGGTCTTGAAACCCAACCAATCATAGTACAAATTATAGCATGTGAATAGATGTGCTAAAGTTGAGCATGATAGAAAGTCGCTTGATTACCGGTCAATGAGTAAAACTGTTAACAAGTGCGAGAGAAACCACCAATAATGCCAATGGTTCTCAATGCACTGTCCAGTACAAACCACGAAGTGTGAAGTATGGGCTGAAGTCGAACACTCATGGAATCACCCAATCAACGACCAATGATGAAAGTCAATCATCAGGCACGAAGAGCTTTCCATTGAGGCATGAAAGCTCCAAGGCACCAACGGGAATCTCTAGATCAGTCTCCTGGATAATGAGCTGACGTCGACAAGAGACGATCCGTCGCAGGAGGGCCATAATGTTTCCCCCATCAATGACACGAGATAAGGAACAAGCGGTAGATGGAAAAACAAAGTACCAGAGGAGGAGGTAAGGATGTAAACTATAGAAGGATTATACTCTTGAACATGTCGGTGACACGACTCTGGAGGGTGGCAGCATTCAGGTACCAAGGGATCAAAATCTTGATGGAGACAGCATGGATTAGATGGAATGAGGCTAAATGGAAACCCAAAACCCCGGAGGGCCAAATGACGATGTATGGATATCCCAACCCAACAAGAAGCAAAAGTGTCGATGTTCAAGAGTGGCTAGTTGCCATAGATAATCAATGATGATTTCCAAAATTTCCCCCACCATTGCTGGCGAGTACCCGAATTATTTTTTGAAAACAAGCTTGAAGGGGATAGCATGTGCATGTAATATAAGTTCGACTTTCGGTCGAATCCAACCTAGTAATAGTTTAATGAGCCCTAGGGAAGAGAAGCTCGAGTCTCATCATGGTGACGAGTCCGATGTCGTCAGGGTTTAACGAGTCTGACATAGGTAAAACTTAGAATCTTTTTCATGTTTAGGGAGTTTGAAAAAGACACGGAAAAGAAAACTTCAGGGGGGTCCTTTTTTGTAGATTTGTGTCTCTCGAGCTCGAAAAAGTATAAAAAAATACTTGAAAGAACTGCTTGACCAATACGAGAAAGGAGTACTTTTCGTGATTAGTGACCTCGACCTGAAAAAGTAGAAAAGCGATTGAAACCACATCATTTCGTAACCAATAACGAGCCCGAAACGACACAAGCTCGACAATCTTTTCACATTTATACGGTCGGAAAAGAGCTTAAAGAAGACCACCTCTCATTTCGTTTAATGAGTCAAAAGGGATAACTCAGCTATCTTTTCATATTTTAAGTTGGAAAAGAGTGTTAAAGAAGACTTTAGGATCAAGTGCACATGAAGTACGACATAACTCCACTACCTGTAGTTTTTCACAAAACACGTCAAACGTAAAACCCATTCGACATAAATGACTAATATATGTGGAAACACAGTTAAAAACCAAAAGCTCCAATTAATCATGCAATAAAAATGAAAAAACCCACATTCTAAAGTAAATTTTTTTAGTGTTTCAAAAAATTACTATAAAAAGGGTGGGGTAAGCCATTTGTTTTTACCATTTGCACTGTTTATTTTACCTTGGAGCATTTGGAGCACCAACCTGAGCAAAGTTCTCAAGCTAATTTCGGCTTCATTCGTCGACGATTCGTCCTGAAACCTCCGCCAAGTAAGTACATTTCTCCTCGCGTTGCATTTTAGTAGTTTTTTAATGCAATTTAGCATTAGGTAGGTGGATTTAGGCGGATTTTCAAATCCGAGTCCGCCTCTTAGTCGTCGTGGGAAAGCCGCTCTGGTCTGCGATGACCGAGCGTGATTTACATGTAGCACCTTTGGATCGTCGCGAGAATCTGATGTATACTCGCAATGATGATGAGAAAAATGAATTGTGGACTCAGCGCTATCGCCGCTATTTTAGAAACAATCACGACGGTGATGTTAAATTTAATTTTTGTGTCAATTATGAATTTTAATTTGTAAAAGGAGTTCTAATTCATTTTTCTTTTCATGCAGGGCATCATGGCATTTTTTTGGCAGGAACGAACTGATGACGTCAACGATGAGGAAGCCTTCGCTGATCCTAGGTGCTGAAATTCTTTACGTGCGTGCAGGTTGCTAAAATTCTTCCTTACTCCGCACCTTCGGGCCCAACCCAATTTGTTAGAGTTGCTAATTCGTGCCTGGAACCCAACAGACGGAAAATTCAGTATTCGGGGCAGAGACATTGGGTTCGACGCTACGGATATATATTTCCTGACCGGATTGTCCCGTCACGGTGAGAGGCCGATTCTAGAGGGCCAACGAACCAGGAGAAAATCATTAGACATGTTGATGGCACGAGTGTGCCCACGGGCACGTAAATCAAAAAGCAGGAAGGTGGCGATTCCGACTGTGGAAGACTTGGTTCTTCATGCAGTTCTATTTATGGTGACGAGGGCAGCGGGCTCCCAAACCCAACATGAGGCAACAAAGACCCAACTCCGATTGGATCTTGAATGCCTTAACCCGACCATGTTCAATTGGACGGAAACAGTGGCGGCCAACATGAAGAGATAGCTCACCAACTGTCATCGTGGGGACACGAAACAATTTGGCTATGGGTCTATCTTGATCCCTCTCATGCTGGACTGATGCCGGTGCTTTAGTTACAGGATATGGACTTGGATGGGCCCAGAATGCGGGAGACCAGGATCACACGGTGGGCACATGTTATGCCACGAGAGGGTGGTGGACGACTAGTGTCATGGGGGACAATATTCTGTGAGTGGCTAGATCAGCAGTCGATCTTCATCGAGGACTGGCCATATGCTAGTATGGACTTTCGTGGAGACCCCGACATGTAATTGCCCATAGGCGAGTAGTGGGATGATGGCAGTAAAACACTTGATCACACTACTTTTGTATTTTATCTTTTATGATGTTTTTTAGATTTTTTCATGCATATGTCCTAATGATGTACTCTATGGTATTTGTAGATGTGGGACCAGTGAGGCCTGTGGGATTGGCTCTTGAGGCATGGAGGGATCCACAGGGCATCAGAGAGCTGGCCTTGGCTCCCCCAGTTGGCAGTTCAATGGAGACAATGGCCCAAAATCTTGAGGGCCTGATGGAGGGGATCCCTGATTACATGGGGATCGAGGAGGTCTCCATGGAGTTTCAGATACATACAATAGGGATGATACCTAGGGTGCACTGACTGTTGAGGCGAGTCGCGTGAGCGGTGGTGTGCTATAGGGAGCATAACCCACTGCAGTAGATGCCTAGTTTTTATTTCTTGCTGATTTTTTGAGAGACATGTGTCTTGGATGTACGGAGAACACAAACTCTATTTGGACATATACACTTATTTTTTTTAGCACTTCACTGCGCCACACAAGATATAGATATATATATATATATATATATAATATATATATATATATATATATATAATATATATATATATACACACACACACACACATATTCCTATGGTTCATTATTGTGTTTTGAATGCTTCTATATGCTGTTTTGATTACATGTTACGCAAATGTTTGTCTAATACATGGTTTGCTAATGCATTAGTTAACATGTTTAATCTTCTTGGAATGTGTTGATATGTAATAAAATCAAAATTCCTTTCTAACAATTTAATACGTAAATAAAACGTTAAAATCCGATGATCTCTGACGGAATAACGCCCATTAAGCTGGTGGACAACAAGCTGAGAATCTAGATTCACAACCAATGAATGAATGCCGAGGTTAATAGCCTCGGTCAGTAGTTCAATAACAATACTATATTCAGTGACATTGTTAGTGGTACAACCCAGACAAACACCTTGAAGGTCCACTAACTCACCGTGAGGATCGTAGATCGCCCATGCCGCAGAAGAAAGGTTGTGGGTACTGCGGCAGGCACCATTAGTGAAACCAACATAAGGTGTACCAGACATCTGCACAAGAAGAAAAAAGACACAATAAGCGGCAATTATGCCTACACACCAAGCTAGACATGAAAACATACACCCAACACACGTATGTACAAATCAGAATGCACGGGGTTCATGCATAATATTTTTTCAGATAAAGCCCATTTTGGGGCTTATCTAGAGGGTTCCCTTCATAATCAATCAGCTCATAGGCCCATTTTTGCAAGACTCGCTTTACAATATAAGGCCCGTGCCACATAGGCTCTAATTTGCCTACCCCCAGCTTATCATTTGCTTGATCATAAAGCAGGACTAAATCTCCTTCAACGAAAGAACGAGGATGGACAGTATGGTCGAAGTGAGTTTTCACTCTTTTCTTCTGTGCTTCAATGGCTAGAGAGGCTAGTCAATGGGTCTCGTCTAGTCGCTCTAGATAGAGAAGACATTCTTCTACCGGAGTAGTGTTGGGGAGTAATTCGACGGCTAATTTTAGAGAAGGTATCTCACACTCAATCAGAAGGGTAGCCTCCAGACTGTAAAACAATTGGAATGGGGTGAACCCGGTGGCATCCTTCATTGAAGTTCAGTAGGCCCATAAGGCAGAGAACAACATCAAATGCTAATTGGACTTGTGCATGCCAATGGTATGTTGAAGAATTATAACTAGAATTTTATTGACAACTTCGACTTGGCCATTGGTCTGAGGATAGTATGGTGTCGAGCTATCATGTCGCAAGCCCAGCTGGGTTTTTAACTCAGTCATCATATGATTACGGAAGTGTTTGCAGTGATCAGTAACAATAGCCTGAGGGATTCTAAATCGTGAAATAACATGATTAAATAAAAATTGCACCGCTGTGTGACCATCCTCAGATAGTGTAGGCATCGCCTTGGCCCATTTTGTGAAATAATCAATGGCAACGATGATATACCCATGCCCGTCGGTCGAGTGAGGGCTATAGGTCATATAATCAATGCCCCATTTGGCAAAAGGGCCGATGGTAATGACATGGTGCAATCTAGTGGGAGGCGTACACATCTTCCGAGTGCCAAACCCTGAAGAAGTGCCATCTCCAAGCCAAGGGGACTGAAGGTACGAGTCGGGAGCTTTGCTTGAAGGAGTAGATTCGAAGGATGGAGCCGATGTAGAAACAATTTAGACTTAGTTGAGCTCGGCGGGACTCAACGACATCTCATCGCCCCAAGATTCTATCTGATCGGCAGGAGGAAGAACCCACGGATCAGAGTGAACATAAATCATATTAATGGGAGCAATGTTGGGAGGTGGGAGTGAAAAAACACCCATGAGGGCAGGATCTTTAAAGAGTCTAGCACCCACACTCTCACATGGAATAGAGGTATGCTCCACGAAAGGCACGTTGCCATTGGAGGAGGAGGCGAAGAAGGACAACTGGTCTACTGTGATGATCTTCCCCTAATGAGGAAAATGAATGACACAAAATAGAGATGAAGCCACAACTCGTATGGCATATGTCCAACTTCGTCCTAAAAGGAGGTTGTAAGTTAAATTTGCATCGACAAATTTGACCTCCACTTCGACCGTCTTCCCTTCTAGAGTAATAGGCAAGTGTTGAAGTATACCATAAGGATGAGACTCTCTCCCATCAAAGGCTTCCAAGGTCGTAGGAGACTGGCTCAGAGTCGGAGAACCAATAGCCTTCCAACAAGCAACAGAAATTATGCAAGTAGAAGCACCTTCATCAATGACAATACAATGAATCATTTTAGAATTGATGATGACCTGAATAAGGAAGGCAATTTGGTGAGGCAGTCTCAATATATGACTGTCTAGGTAAAAACTGATCAAATCCGAATGGGCTGGGTCAATGCCACCGATGGTCGATAGCAAAGACTTCCTCTAAGAGGGGCAACTCTGGAGAACTTCTAATGCAGACATAGCTTACGGAGCCTAGGCTAAGTCCTCAACAATGCTATAGTGCTGAGCAGCACGAACATTAGGGTTGTACGAAGATTTCCGGAGTACGCCTTTAGGAGGAGGTTGGAAGACCACTTCAGTGTTAGGTCGCTCAATATGAAGGGGACCAGAACTGGACGGAGGAGCACTAGAGGGGACCTCAGGCTATTTTCCGGTAGGCGACAGATACTCTTTTGCCCAAGTACTAATGTGGATGGGAATCGTCCTAGCCATAAATACCTGAGAACCAAAGGGAGAAGAGGATTGAGATGGATCAGCCACCATTTGAGTTTCCTGTGAAGGAAAAGGCTCTTTGAGTACGACAGGAGTCCCGGGGGTGCCTTTCAAAAAATGACCAACTTTAGACCGCCTAGGGTAGTCTTTGGTATAGTGATCCTTGTCATAGATAAGGCAAGGATACTTAGGCTTGCGTTTGACACCTTCGTCGGGTGGAGGTTTAGGGGAATCCTACTTCGGCTGATCAGCCTTATTCTTTCCCTTTCCCTTCTTTTTCCCTTTCGAGGCTTTATCTGCCATGGTGGACTTGATGGTGTTAACCTTGGAAGTGTTGCTAGAATTAGATACAGCTTGAGAAGTGATTTCATTCGAAGCGTTCGACTTTTGCTTCCTAGGGTTAGCGGAAGATTTCTTAGAGGGCGCATTGACAGAACCGATGACGCTGTCAACAGATGGTGTTGGCGGGGCTTTGGAAGCTACGGGCCTCGGAACATCAAGCAAATAATCATATAGCGTATCGGACTGGGAGTAAACCAAGTCAAGGTACTGAGCACGCGCAATAGCTTGCTCTTCAGTTACACATGCACCCATAGTGATGTCCCGGGCTATCATACCAACAAATGAAGTTGTGAACCAGTCAGTCAGAAGCTGATCGGGAATCCAAAACTTAATCAAATGGCGACGTTGTCTCCATTCATGAATGTGATCGAAGATATGTGTGGCCGTGGTCTGTTTTAAGGATGTCAAGAGATGTGTGCTCGTTTCATATCGAATTGGTAACTGAAAATGAGTTAAAAATGCCATAGCTAACGAGTTAAAGTCCTGTAAATATCCGTGAGCTAACTCAATATACCATTTAGCAGCAGAGCCAGTGAGAGTTCGTTGAAAAAGGCGAAGCCGGATTGAATCATCAAGCCATGAATTTGACGAGCACCATAGATGATAAGTCATGACATGAGCTTGGGGATCTTCTCCAGCTTTACCATCAAACTTGGGACAATCACCTGGAATTTTAGTTGGAACTGGCGGCCATTATGGATTATGAAGAATGGGATCATTTGTTAGTTTGGACACATCTGGTAATTCCAACGTCGCGAAAAAGGGTAATTGAGGGTTAAAGGACATCTAAGGTCATGGGTAGGAGGTAGCACCAGAGTTCCATCCAGCTACTTGTTGCTCCCATTGGTTTTGTCCGGACGGATTTCGCCCATAAGGGTTTTGTCCATAGGGATTTTGTCCATAGGTGTTATAACTATAACTGGATGGTTGACCTTGGATTTGCCCCCTAGCATTCCATTGATTACCAACTTGGCCTGTAGGAGCAACATATGGTTGCTGGAAATTCTGGTAAGGATTTACCTGCAGTTGTTGATAATTTCGATATGGGGCAAATTGGGTTTTCCCTTGGGATTGCTTAAAACCATAAGGTGGCTGGGCTCCAAACTGAGCTTGGGAGGCAGGCTGCGTTTGATAAGCAGGTTGAGAATGGGATCCAACCTAAATTTGAGGATCAGATTGGTTCTGAAGCCTAGACTGGGGCTGAAAACAGGGTGGGGCTTGAGAAGCAACAATCATTTGAGTGTCCGGCTGAGCAGGCCTAGACGGATGTCCTTGGGAGAACTGAGGCTGAGTCATCTGGCTAGAAGGTTGACCTAGTTGAGATTGAGGTTGACCCATTTGCCCAGAAGGTTGAGCTTGCTGGGTACTGGGTTGCCCTTGCACAACTGAAGGTTGTCCTAATTGGTTGGATGGCTGAGCAGACTGGACAATTGGTTGGCCCGGTTGACTTTGAGGTTGACCAATTTGTCCAGACGGTTGATTAGGCTGCGTAGTGGGTTGGCCTTGCTGAACGTCAAACTGACTGAATTTCCCAGAAGGGTAGCCTTACTGGACACCGGGTTGGCCTTGTTGTATGTAAGGTTGTCCGGATTACCAGAAGGTTTCCCGAAATAGGTAAAGGAGGAACCACCAAAGGCCGAAGGTTTTCCCTGGAAGCGTTGTCCTTGTGGGCCTCTAGGTTGCCCTAGATAAGGTTGTCTGTAAGATGACTGGCCTTGATAGGGTGGCCCTTGAACATTTGCAGGCAGTGCCTGGCCACCATGATAAGTGGTGGTGCCCCAAGCAACGGACAACGGAACCGTGACCTCAACCACGGGTTGAGATGGCATAGGTCCAGGGTAATAAATATGAGCTCCGCACGAATCATAATAATGAAACAGATTTTGAGGATCCGGATTCCAAAGAGCTTGTACATATTGATCATATGCCCCCCCTGCTGGAATGGAACCAGAAGATGGTGGGGCACTTAGTGTAGGATTAACAACTCCTGCTGTTGGGCCACTATTGGTAGGACCAGTAGAAGGCCTGGCCATAGTAGTGACCACTGAAGAAGTAGTGGCGGCACTGACAGCAAGGGTTGAAGAAGCCACACAAATGGTTGGAATGGTTGGAACAAATGTAATGGACACATTGTGAATCTGAGGTATAAAGGGCTCCAAAGTCGGAGGGATAGTACGAGACCATATGGAACTTGATAGGGGAGATCTAGAACCGATGATGTCTGCCAAAGAATTATATCTTAAAGGCAACGTGACACAAAGGGAAGTAACACAGAAAGGCAAAGTTTCCATAGGAATAGGTATTTCACTTTCTGTGACAAAGGATTCTTCACCAGAGACGGGAGTTGTCTCATCCATATTGGAGGAAGACATCGGGACGGAAACACTAGGAGGAGTAACGGGAAAGTATTCTTTAGAAGGCTCCCAAACGGGGTTCCAATGGATGTCGTAGGATTCGTCCTCTGGAGCGTGAGAGTTAAGCGGTTGGATACTCAGGATGATAGGGAGAGTATCACTAACAGCCAGTACCTCGGAAGCTACAGAGGATGGAGACCCTTGGTAACTTGGAACGGGAGACGGGATCGGTGATTCCACCAAGATGATTCAATTCAAAATCCTCGGAAAACTAACGAGAAAGAAACCTACACAAACTAAAACGCAAACAAGATCTAACAGGGTAAATGTGAACGTGGCCAAATAAATTTTAAGACACAGGAATAGAACTTGACCTTTTCATCTTTAAAGAGTGGAGAAAAGGACGAAAAGATGACTCTAGTCACCTTTGAATATTTAATGAGCCCGAAGTGACAAGTGCTTAGATGGACCTTTTCTTTTAGGGAATCTAAAAAGGAATGAAAGTGACTACTCTGGAGAAGTAGGAAAAAGGTTTACAAAACAACCCGTAAAACTGCATATAAACCTTGGCAGTCATATGAAAACCAAGGACTTTCCGTACTGCAGTCAATCTTCCCAAATGTTGTGTTCGGTGTGTTACGGTTTGCAAGGCGGCAGACACGACTTCCTAAGGATATAGGATGATAACCTAGTGGGGTCTCCCAACATATACTCGATGGTACATGGGAGCACAATTCCGTACTAGACCGCTATTGAGTCATAGGAGGAATCACCCAACCTTGAGTGAAAGCAATAGTGACTAGGTTTAACGACGCCGGAGCATGTCTCTAGCCTAGACCTCTAAGTAATTAGCGTTATGTTCCAATGCATTGTTAGGTTTATTCAGTTCCTTTTAAAGTTGATCTTGAATTATGTTTCAGTTTTCAGGCCTTACCGTATGTATACAAAAAACCTAGGATGCAACTAGAATGAACGAAATATCCTTTTACTTTAATGAAAACCTACCTATAGGAGGGTAGAGAGATCATTTCCAAACCAAGAAAACCAAGATAAGCAAATGCAGTCAATTAATGCATACAGACATCAATCCCTATAGTGCATGGATACTACTAATGAGAGATTTTATCATTTGCTTTCCAATATGCAACCTTGAAATGCAAATTCAGTTTCACTTTCGTATACTAAATGAATGCAGTCATTTGATTTTGATGTTTTAAATTTAAAAGAAACAAACAAGCAAGCGTGGAAAAATGGGTCGATCCAAACAATCGTGATCTATGTTCAGTAGTGAAAAGAAATCGAATCAATACCAAAGATTGGTCCAATAATCATCACTAAAAATCAACTAGAAACAATCAATGGGGAAGGCTCAATCAAACCAACACGAAAGTTGCAAACAAACCTTAGGCAAACCAGAAACCAAGATAATTGATTCAAGAACTTGAAAGAATGAACTAGATCACACAGGAAAAAATGCAAGATTCGTTCAACAAAGCCACTGAAAGAGTGCCTTAACCATAAACAATCAAAAACAAGCTACTGAGCAAGAAAAAAAAAGCAAGGGATCAACAGGACTGGTGAATTCAGGAGGCAGAATTGAAAAAACAATTCTATAGGAATCGTTGCGGGAACTACACAAGTAACTAGTGCCAATCAGCAACTAGTTGTAGCAATAGAGCGACGTCGTCGAAGAAGTACATGTCTTTTCTACGATGTGTTGATTTCAGGAGTCTTCACAACTGTCCGACGATATTTAGCCATGCACAAGAATTTACAAAAGAGTGAGCGTGACGTCAGCGTGACTGTTAAATGATTTTCCGCGATGATGTTAAAAACAATGAAAAACAAACAAAAACCTCCCAAACAAAAACTAGTCAATCCGACAGGGAATAGAGGGATTCCCCAGATCGATCTAGGTGACCCAAAAGACTAATAGTTAATCCCCAAAATTCAAAAGAGACCAAATCAAAATCAAAACAAGAGCAAACAAGAGAAGAACATAGGACAGACTCCCCAGTGAAGTCACCAATTTGGCGATGCAAGAAAGTGTTGCCTCTGCAGACAGAGGCAACCGCTCTAGCCCTAGAGTGGGTCTAGTCACAACAAGGATAGATCAACAATAGATTTCCTTAAACAGTCATAGTTGGAGGCCTACTTCAACCGATGGTCGATGAAGTTCCGTTGTGCTGCTCCAACTTTTGCTTCCTTCTCCTTAATCAGTGATCAACCTGAAACAATGCAAAGGAAATACAACAAAGCACGTAACCAAAAAACAACAATGATCTATTTACTCACAAAGTCAAGAAGTCATGAGCTATCAAGTAAATTACATACAAGGCATAGGAAAACATCATTGATTGTATTAATAATGAAATAAGAGCAAGCTTACAACCAAAGTCTTGATGTCGCAAGCCTTCTCAGAGGGTCCAACCAGTGTATTTCTCAAGCATTCACTCTTTGAAGATGGATGTCCCAACATACAAAGTCTCTCTCTCTCTCATAATTTTAACACAAAGTTAAGGGCACTTCACAACCTTCCACATGCTAACAACACTCCAACACTTCTCACACCCACACCAGCTATCTATCAAACTCAAAAGCACTAACAACAATGCTCAATCAAAGAAATTACCAACTAGCTTATCATATCAAAGGTGAGTGTTTAAATAGGAGAAGGAGTCCCCATAAAATGTGGAAGAGAGAGCTCATCCCCAAGGAAGGTAGCACAAATGATGGAACTGCCATACCAGAGGAGGAAGGGTGACACAAACTATGCCAACAACCAGGTCTGGAGACATCTAGAAGGCCGACTGTTGGAACGAATTCGCCCAATCTAGATCATCGCGAGTTTATAACTAAGCTTTAGCGCTGACATCGCTAGTAGGTAATGTAGCCAATCAAACCGTCGCTAAAGATAGCAAATATCCTCGCGCCGAAGTATGAAATCTGATTGTTGCATGAAATAGATGTACTTCCATGCTGGAAATGCGGCTGGACTTTTTACAACCATAGTTCGTCGCATATATTAAGTCCATTCTCGCGATGAGGTAGAAAACTTAGGAAAAGTGGGTTAATTGGCAACATAAGAGAGCATTTGTTCAGTATGAGCATGTTTTACTGGAACACATGACATAGTAGAAGGATTGGGGTGAAGGCAGTGACAAATTACTGTGTAACAGGTACCCTAAATATTTTCCTGCCAGCTCCCAGGAGGAGAGATGGACCACTCCGGGGATCTCAGTTGGAGGTCTCCAGGGGGGGCTTTGAGTGGAGGAGAGAAGCGTTACCCCTATTGTAGCTAAGAATTGGGGGCATCCAGGTTTTTGAGAAAAAACTTGTTGTGGGTATGCTGTAAAGAAGAACTACAAGGAATGACAAAAGGTTGTGAATGAAATCTAGATTGGTTTTAATGTATGTGCTTATGTTAACATTACAGGTTTAATTAACTCCTATAACATTCAGCCTCTGGTGCTTCGACACCAGGGACAGGTAAGAATGTGAGAAGGGTGGGGATTGAAGGAATTGCCAAAGGAAAAGATGGTGAAAGCAGAAGTGGGACAGGGAAGAAAAGGGGGCCAACGAGCAAGTAAATAGGTAGAAAATAAGATGAACGGTCTGGTGGCTTCAATGAGAAAAACCTAACACAAAAGGGGAAGAAAAACGAGCAAGGAAAGTATGCAGAACTTAATGCATTCTTACCATGTAGGAACTCCAGCATAGGTAAAAGCAGTAATAGCAACTTGGGAGGCGGAGTTAAATTCCAATGCGGTAAATGAAGAACTTCCAATGGAAGACTAGGAGCCATTGCTTATCGACTTGGGACATACTAGAGGTCATCAAACACTATTCAGACACACCATCTAGTAGTACTGGGTCATGAAGAATCTGTTGGCCAGAGCAATGACAACATATAGGGACAAAGAAGAACGAGAGCAAGTCGGGTAGGAGGAAACAAGTTTAAAGGACATACAAAAGGAAATCCAGGTTGTGAAAGTACAACAATATCACTAGAACCTTCGTTTTGGGTGAATGGAAAACTAGATCCAAACCTTGCTGCAGAATGAAGTGCCCGAGTCAAGTGCCAAGGACCCGACCCCTATTGAGTCATCTGAGGTTTGATGCAGAGTAGTAGAAAGTAAATTTTGTTATTATGACAACATTTACTTTACAATTCAAAGAATTAAGCATATAATAGATACATTAGGAAACTTAGCATGGATGATAAGGATCAAACTGTTTAAATTTTGGACAATTTATGATGATGATCGGTGGCCAACAAACCTGGTTTCCTTCAGGCAAGTTGAGGCCACTGGATATATTTTTTTACCTGCTTATAGATAATTAATAGACAAGGGAAATACTACCAAGCTTACACAAAAGAAAATTAAACAACAAGAACTAGCTACTATGTAGCCCTTATTACATTTATAATACAAATCTAACATACTAAACATATTTTATATGATTTATACACTACCTAACATACACTTAATATGCATACTTCTCATAAAATTATCTTATAATATGTTTTCAGTTTGCAACCACACAAAACTCACATTTCGACTTACATTTATGTTTAGTCTATTTCCTCGAAGTTTACCTCTATTTGTGTGAATGTGAAAATATACCAAAATGTAGCCTTCATGATGGTGTTGAATTTAGAAAATGATAAATTGATTTTGAATGTTTAAAAGTTGATATGGTTTATTTGCTTTTTCTATTTAAATAATAAAATATGAATTATATTTAATAATACTATAATTATATCTATATCTATATATATAATTATATATTCTATATATCTATATATCTATATATCTATATCTATATATCTATAATCTATATATCTATATATATATATATATATATATATATATATATATATATATATATATATATATATATATATATATATATATATATATATATATATATATATATATATATATATATAATATTATATATTTGAGTTTGAGTTTGAGTGATTTTGGAAGTAGATTTGATTTAATAAGCTTTTTTTATTATTTAAATAATAGAATACTTTTTTAAATAGTAGAATATGAATTTATGATTAGAAGAAGAAGTCTGATTACCAACTCAAGTGGGGAAATTTACCCTAATTGAGAGAAAAGAAATGCTGCCTAATTGCAAGAGTGAAAGACTCAAAAAATGCTTTCAAAATAACATGAAATCCTCTGTTTACTTGTTAACATACCTTTCTTGCAAAAGAACCCTCCTTTAACCCTACTTTAATGCATGTGATGTTTTAACTAATCTAAGCATGAAATCTGATCTAGAGAGTACAAACTACTGTGTGCATGAATACATATAAAAGAACTCTTTTTTTTTTTATTATCTTTTTTCTTTATAAATGTAAATGTTAATATTTCCTTGTTCTTTGGATGGGTAGATAGGTGTGAGGTAGAGGGGTACAATGGTTTTGATGGCTTGGAGGTTGAATAGGGGCCTAATCCTAGCTTCAGTGATGAATTTTCTCAATTCAGGCTCAAAACAGGTTGCTACAGGTTTTCCTACAAGATGTCTACAGGATGTACTAGGTCCCTTACAGGATCCCCTATTTTACTACAGGAACATGCCAAAAGCTTAGGAAGTGGTCTAGAAGGTGGAATGGAGCTTGGAAAAGGTGAATAAGGGTGGAATAAGGCATGGAAGTGGTAGACAGTACTCAGAACTCAAGCAAAAGCTTTAAGATGGTTGGATTTTCTCAATGGAAATGGAAAGTTATCCTTATAAAAAAAGAATTCGAATGGAGACCTTAGTGACTTTTGGCAATCATGGGTGGATATAACTTGGATGAAGCTAATGAGATGAGGTATCCCTACAATGTAGAAACTAATGCAAAAACACACATCATTGTTTGATTTTATACATAAATTTATCTATAAACAAGAAGGGTTTATTCAATAAAAGAAAATAGAGTTGTCACCATTTATTTGCTAAGTTCATGAATGGTGCTTGAAACCAATACAAAAGTGCGGTGAAATCAGTACAAAACCTAAGAGAATAGAAATTCCAATTGCAACTTATCCTATGAAACTCAAAGATAATGACCTAATTATCAAGAAACCCTAAATTATGTGAAAAAAGTAAGAATTCTATTTTTTTGGGCTATATGGGATGTCTTCCTCAAATCATGATCGCTAAAAGGGAGAAATAAGGTGTAAACCACTTGATGACAGCCTTTCTGGGATATCTTCTTGTCACTATGATTCTACTATTAGAATTATCCACAAATGGAAGCAAACTAATTAACCCTACCAATACTTGCAAATAAACAACACAAAAATCAGTTCAACAACTAACTATGAGTATAATCTAAGCATACATCTACAAAAAGAGGAACCTCTGTTGCTATGGTTGGGCCCCAACCGAAGAGATTCATCCCTCTGAGTCAAATCAACGTTGGATCAAGGGAATGCTTCTCATTTTCATTAAAATATAAAAAATACCAAAGAGTGTTGAGTTACAATGATTCAACTCGAAAATGTTGCTAGCTATCTTGAACAAAAAATCTAAATCCAAATGAGGCTCTAGGCCTCTTTGTTTATACAACTGAAGTTATCAACAAATTCCTTAAATTTAGGGAGGATTGGCTCCCAATATCGAGATTAACTGGTCTTCAACTGTCACTGGATTGGATGCCAATGATCTTCATTGACTCGGCTGCTTGCAACTCCGAGCTGATGAGATTTTATTAAAGAATATTTGAGTGAGTGAGGAGTTAAGGAGGGAGATCCTATCTCCTAGAATCCCTGTTTCTTGTCTCATTCGAGTTCCCGCACTTTAATTAGCCAAAAGTTTCTCCAAAACCTGCAATCAATGCAAATTATACCACTAGACATGGCATCTCATATTTACTCTTCTCATTAAGCAAAATATCATTAAAACATGTAAATAATTATGAGAAAAGTTGATTTTAGTAAGTTGGAGGTGCATTAAGGTCCATGTATTTTACCCATTGATGAGCCTCATCATCACCCCCTACTGAAAATGTTGCTCATCCTCTGAGCAACTCAATCTATGTCCATGTATTTCATTACTTTGGTGGCCTCCCTGACATTCCAGGCTTCTGTTGTAGTCTCCTCCTCTTGTGGATAAAACCATGCATTCTTCTCTATCTCTTCCCACTGCTTTCTTTCTTATTCTTCCTTTCTCCCCTATAACATTCCTAAAAGAAATGATGGACTTAGTTTCAATCCAAACTAGTTGACTTTGAGTTGCTGTAATTCTGACTTATACATTGGAGTTCTTGCTGGTGCATCCCTCATTCTATCAAGAGAATGATATTCTTTGATCTTTAGGCTGTAGGGTAAGGTGTTCCATCTCCTTTGGTAGGCTTTATGGCTCTCATCCCCTAGCAACCTCAACATGTCTTCAAAATGAGTGACTTCTTGTTCTTGTATAGCAAGGTATCTTGGTGCAAGTTTGGGATCATTGGAAATGAGGTTGTGTGTGTTGATGACAACCATTGAGTTAGGTTGTTCTGCTCTAATGAAAAGGGGTTTTGCTTCTTCTCTTGCCAATACACTTTTTATTTCTATAGCTCTGGCTTCCTCATGGCTCATCTAAGATGCCAAGGCCATTAGTTGTAAGTCCATTAGCTTTGGATTGGGGTCCCACACATTTAAATCTATTAGAGCCAAATTGTGTAGGTAGAATTCAGATAAATTTTCTCTGTCGTCCAAGGTGCTTTGGTCACAAAGGTCAATGAACTACTTGTACTCTTGGAAAGGCATAGTTCCTCTTTGTGCTAGGGTTTTTATCTAAAACTGCAGCCATTGTTCTTTGAGGTATAAGGCATATGATTTTACTGGCATCCTGCATTGAATTACCTCCATGGATAGGCTTTCCATAGTTTCCAATTGGCCTTCCCTTTCCTGTAGTTTCTTTCTTAGCCACGTTTTCTCAACCTCTAATTGAGATTTCCCCATTTTTTCCTTGTCTCTTATGCTACTTAATTCTTTGTCCATTTCTTGCATCTTCTCTTCCATGTGGCCTACATCCTCCATCCTTTTTGATTTAGAAATTTACATCCACTGATGTGTCCTTGCTCTCTCTTTTTCAAGTTCAAAGAATAGAGGAATGGAAAAATTTTCTGGGATCACCCTAGTTCCTTCAATGAATCCTGGGACTCTCCCTCTATTGTTTCTTGAGTAATTTTTGCCTCTTTTCCTTCCCTTTGCCCTTGCAACCTTTCCTGATCTTTTTTCTATGTTTCCTAAAGTTTTGACAGGGTTTCCTATAGGACTGTTTTTGCTTCTTGTAATTCTGTCTGTTTTTCCTATAGGAGACCTTTCCCTTTTTGTGGAGGGGTCAAAGGTTGTTTAACTTGTTTTTTTGAGGCTGAACTGGTGACAGGTCTCCTAACATAGGTGATTGGTGACCTAGGAGAAGCTTGTTTTGATGTTTCTTCTTCTTCCTTCTTCTCTATACAGACTACTTCCTCTTGTTCTTTTAGTGAGTCCTCTATGATAATTGGAATCTTGGTAGGGGTTTGAGGTCTCCTTTGTTTTATCCAAGTGCTCTTCCTTGTTCTGAAGTAAAGGGGAGTTTGTCTCTGTCTCTTTCCCTTTGATTTGATAGGTGTACTTAGGGTAGTTAAAGTAGTTGTTTCCTCCTTATCTGTAGGCTCCAGAGACACCCTTGGTGATTCCTCTTCTTACCTGCTCTGTTTTTCAAAAAACATTTCATCCTTATGTACTTCATCTTTTGTCTCATCTATTTCTGCCTCCTCTTTTTCATGCTATTTTTCTTCTTCTCCCTCACTAGAAGTAGGGCTTCTTTCATACTCAATGGCTTGAATTTCATCTTCTTCCTCCATGTCTGCAAATGTTGACCATGTAATAAGGATTCTCAAATTGTTTAGAGCATGGATGATTTTGATCAACCCATGATGTGCTAGCTTCTGATGTTTTCCTTCTTGTACCTTGATGCTCATGTCTATTATTGATTGTAACAAAATATAAGGTACACTAAGTCTATTATGAGGAGATGTATCCCCTCCAAATCTTAGGTCATGGGGGAGTCTAAAATGGTACCCATACACTACAATGTATCTACCATCATAGGAAATATACTTGATGATGTGATAACTTACTTCATTCCAAGGATATGTAATGCTTTCCGTTCTAACCTCATTTTTGTCTTCAATTGATTCTTCTCCTTCCAAGAAAAATCCATTCTTGGCAAGAGTGCTTCCAGTATTTTCCTTCTTTCTCCACTGCAATCTTAGGGGGAGTGTAGTTATCCTACTAATACTCTCAGGGGTAATTGTTACTGACAAACCCCTCACTACAATGTTACAAAATTATATATTACAGAGCAATAGAACACATAAAATATTACATAAATGTAAACAAAGAAAACAAATAAAACAAGAGAGAAACAGATATATGTGGTTCACCCAGTTTGGGCTACATCCACTGAGAAACAACCAGTCCTTCATTTTATATTATCCAACAAACTGAAGAGATACAACCTACAGTAGATCCACTGTAACACCCTCTTCGCTCTCAATCTCCTCTCTCTTCCTCACTCAGAATATAGATCTACATAGACGCTATAAAATTCCCTCATATATAGTGAGGGGTTGCCTTCTAGGGCAAAAAAAAACCCTAAACTAAACATAACTTCTACCGTCAGATCATCCGCCTAATGAACGGCCTAGATTGACTAGAAATTACTAGACTTTTACAAGGCAATTTTACATTTGTTTTTAGCTTCAGGGGCGCTACCTCCGAACGGACAAATTCCCCCTGCACCCCCCTGCGTGGAGGGGTGTACAATCTTCCTAGGGTATACATTTGGCTGAAACCTTTGAATACAAAAGATAATTAGGCTCCACACCCAACATACAACAGTGCCATTGGCTCTAGCTAGAGGTATGAGTGACATTGCAAATTCTCTTACCACATCATCATCCTATCCCCTTAGTAGCTCAAAAAACCCCATCTATTGATGCCTTGTAAATATTTCTATCACAAGAGGATGTTGGTGTATTCTGGTTGTGCTAGTGGGCTCTCTTTTGTTGAAACCCTCTGTCATATTTTTCTGGCAATTTTTTTTTACGAATGAGGTTTGGGTGGCTATAGTTTAAGAACTGTTGTAGTTGATGAGGGTTTAGATTTTATTCTTCATTAACTTTCACAAAAATCTTTCTATATCTATGCGTACTGAAAAAACTTAAAAGAAATGAGGTTTTCTTCCTTTCTTTTTTTCAATAAATGAGAAACACAAAAGGTATGGAACCTACCTTCCTTTGCTATGCTCTGGTGATGAGAACTCTTGAATTAATGGCCCTTGTTTACTTACAACGTTGTGTGATAATTCACCCTGTATCTTGTGTAGTTTCCTGTAGGTGCTCTTGTTTTTTGTAGGTATTGACTATTTCCTGTAGGTGCTCACTACAGGGAGGCCAAGAGTAAATTTTTCTTTGATGTCTACTTGAGGTTACCTCCACTTTCAAATTTTTTAAATAACCAATACTTCGCATGGCAGTTAGTGATTATTTCTAATTGTGGATGATTTCATTGGGTGATGTGATGGTTGGTTGAGTACAAATACCTCCTTTTGGACCATTGGTCCCACTACAAGTTCATCATACCACCTTACCTCATAATCATCTCCCACCTCCACTTTTTTTATTCATTCCTCTTTTTTTGATGTGACCTTGCCACATGTGTAGTTGACTAACCCTTTTACTTCTTGTTTTCAGATTTAGGGTAGCTAAGTTAATTGGCCACCTTCACTTATAAAATCAACTTCCTACATATTCCTATAGTTTAATCATATTCGTACCTATGAGGGATTTTTTAGCCCTGCTACATAAATATGGTTTTGAAGGGTAGGGATAAGCTCGAGTAGATGGATTATGCTCAGAAGAAAGCCTACAGTGGTCACCTACCTTCTTATCCTTTATCCCGTTTGCTCCCTCCCACCTCCACTACCTCTGTTTTTCATCTAAAACCCAGCATAAACCCCTGTTTCCTCAAGCTCCGAGCGCAGAGCTTAAACCCCGTAAATCTGTATTCACATGACCCCGTGCTTCAATAATCTATCATCACCGTTAATTGCAGCCGTTGATCACCGCACGACCAATCCAACGGTAGTCACTCTCCCCGCGCCCTCAAACTGCTAGGATGATAACGCGCGATGGAGAGAGGTTTCCTCTCTCCGCTGCTGCCACGCATTAGGCCCTGATGAGATCGCGCATCATTGTCCTTTTACCACCTTATGCCCTGAAGCGGTGTGATTAATACCGCCTACCTTTAAAACCTCCATTCCCGCCCAGTAAATTTCGCACACCTTCGACACCCGATCACTGTTGGAACTGTCCACCTGAGATCCAATGGCCCACGATCACTCCGCTCTCGTCTCTCTCGACACCCTCCGCTAAGCCATCCCAGCTGTCTATCCTCTTGATCCGATGGTTGATCTTCCTCATTCGTCCAACCTGTCTATTCGTCGGATAGTCCATGTCCCTTGACTGTTCCAAGTACCCGAAGGACAAAGGTGACCAGTTTTCAGTACTATTTGTAGTTGCTCCTCAACAACCATATTTAACAAACATTATGGCTGAGGAGGAAAAGGACGAAGCACGAACAGATAGCTGCATTTAATAGTTATGGACTTCATCTTATACGACACTCTAGCTGCTCGAGAGGATAGAAAAGCACAGGAAAAGATCACATTCATCCACTGAAGCAAGCAAATGCACCGAAGACTCGATCAAGTAGTTAAAGTAGTTGGTGGTCAATTATGACCCCTCCATACTTAGAATGGCCAAGTGCCTTTGTAATGAAACTCTATATATACCTAGAAAGAAGATGTAATCAGGGTTGATGGTTGATGTTTTGATGTAAAGTTCAACTTCTGGAGACTATAACTATTTTGGCACTTGCAACATATTATCTTCATTTTTAGCTAATACAAGCTTCTTTTACTTTTAATTGCTCACTTTTAATTTATATTCTTTTCCAAGCTATGCCTGGTATGTTTTATTTTTGAGTGATTGATGTTTAGCATTAGAGAAGCTATCATCTTATCTCTGTGCTAAAGTCTTGTATGTATCAGTGAATGAGTTATTCAAGTTTCTTTTCACCTAGTGCCAGAGAGATGTCATCCTGTCTATGTATTAGGGAATTAGATTCACAAACTTCTTTACTGGTTGCAGCTGGCCATCACATGGTCTTGTGCATCTGCTGGTGTGGTCAGTATTCTCCATATTCACCCAATCCTTAAACTGTGAGTAATTGGTGGTCTAAAGCCTTGTAGTTTGGGGGTGTTCACACATGTTTGGAGTTAAACAAAGTAGAAGTGATTCTCTGGGTTGGACAAGCATCATTCCTTCCATTCATCCATTTGCAACAATAAGTTGAATTTATATGTTCCTAGGCATCTCCGAGCTACAACCTAAGAGAGTTTCTTGGGGTGATAACATTAATTTGCACTGTTGCTGGGGAGAGGAGATTGAAGCTCAACTTCCCTGGGAAAATAACACAGTTCCAGCTTTGATGATAGACAAAGTCTGGACACATTTATGGTTGTAATCATCTATCTGGTGACTCTATTGGAGGATCAACCTGGTGGCGACTCCACATTACAGTTCTGGCTCAGTTTGTGAGACATACCCGGAGAAATCCTCAGAAATCACCAATTGACCCAATGCTTGACCCTGAGAAGATTGTTAAGCAGAGGAAAACATCATTGAAAGGAGCATCGGGATCAGGTAAGCCTAAAAAATCTTATGTATCTCTGCAAGGGAAGATTATAGCTGATAATATACAGTTTGAAGATCTAGAGCCTAGCATTCTTAGTGAAGAAATACCCGTAGAGATTCATAAAGCTCCTTGTTTATTTAGTTCCCCTTTGGACCTCAGTCCAAAGAAAGCCTCCCATACAATCCATCATATTCCTTTGTCCCTGCCATCTATTTCACTGCTTCCTCCCATTCACTCTGTCAATATCCTTCCATCTATCTCAGTCATGGCAGGCCAGTAAGCACCCACAAACATGGAAAGAATCATAGCTGCTAGGTATGGACCCCTGGTCTTGCCTGTTCCTTTGAATGCCATGCCTGGAGGAGAATATCAGAAATACATGCCTAAGTTCACTGGTACAGAGGGAGTAACAGCTGAAGAACACCTTGAATATTTTTATAGTATTCTGATAACCTGGATATTAGTGAGGATGATGTGTGGATGAGAGTATTTGTCCAGAGCCTTGATGGAGAGGCTAGAAAGTGGTTCAGAGAATTGACCCCAGGTCTATAGTAGACATTGAAGCATTAGATGATGTATTTCTGAAGCATTGGGGAGATAAAAAAGACCTGCTATATTACCATACAGAGTTCAGAAACCTCAAGAGGGAGAATGGGGAACCATTGCCTGATTTTAATAAAAGATTTAACCGTATGTATAGTAAGATACCAACTGAAGTAAAGCCTACCCCCACCTCTGCCCAACTCACCTATGCCAATGCTTTTGACTCTGATTTCTGCTTGCTTTTAAGGGAAAGAAGGTGTGCCACTCTAGTTGATATGCAAGGTGCAGCTTTAGAGGTGGAGTCTAATATCGTAGCTGCAGAAAAGCTCAAAAGTCATGCTGATGGAAGGAGGCAGAGAGGTGAGGCTTCTTCCTCCTCTACTTCATCTTCAGAACCTAAATTAGACAAAATGACTAAAATGATAGAGTCATTGGCTACTGAGATATCTAAGCTGAAGGTTGAGCAGAGATCCGGGAAGGCAAGGCTTCCAAACACATTTGCTCCAAGAAACCCAAATCCTTTCAGAAGAGCAAATGAAAAATTGCAGATCATTTAGAGGGGTAAAGAGACCAATGAAGAACAAAGAGTTAAGCCTCCTTTCCAAAACGTAGTCATGGAGGAGTAGCAGCTTGAAGAAGAGGATGAAATTCATTGCATGGAAGATAAGGGCAGTGCCGCCTTCTTGACATTGGCTGCCTATGAAGAATCATTACTCCAGGATCAAACCAGTCAAGAGTGGGACAAAGAGGCTATTTTGCAGAGTGGTGAACAACAAAGATATAGTCTGAGACCAAGACCAAGCAATGTCAAGGAGAATCCTATCCAAAGAGACACTGTCCCCACAGAGCAACAAAATATCACACAGAAGAAGCCAGTAGTTGACCCAGTCATCCTCAAAGCACCAGCTCAAGAGGTAAGAGGTCCTGACAAGTCCCCTTCCGCTTTCAGCTTTGAATCGGAAGTCCAAAAGCTAAAAATATCTATGCCTCTAATAGAACTTGTAAAGTGTGAAGCTTTTAGGAAGCCTATCCTTGATGCTCTTGAGCTGAAAGCCTCACAAGCCCCCACTGACTACATCAATTTGCAAGATGATAAGCTTGCATTTGTGCTTAGCCCAATGACCGAACCTGCTCGTAATAGGTCCCCATCATTTTATGTCTCCATGACCATTCATGACAAAATCCTCCACAATTTCCTGCTAGACACAGGGGCCAGCCACAATCGGATGCCTAAAGTTGTCATGGAAGAGTTAGGCCTTGATATCACTAGACCGTATCATGATTTATTCTCATTTGATTCGAAAGGTAAAATGCCTAGGATTAATCAAAGACCTGGCCATTACCCTAACCCAGCTGCCCATGAAGAGCATGTTGATGGATATTGTGGTGGTAGATGTTCCCCCTAAGTTTGGCATGCTGCTGTCCAAAGGGTGGATTAAGAGACTAGGTGGGACATTACAAAATGATTTATCTTATGCCATTGTCCCAGTTTTTGGAGGGGAAAGCAGGTGGTTGTATAGGGAAGCACAACTGGCCTACATCATCAGTGATGAGAAGAACCCTTCTAATCATCCTATCTATGCTGTGGACACCAATTTTGGAGCATGTATCCTCCAAATCGAAGAATCCCAGAAGGCCTCATTGCAGCTCAAGAAACCAATAGTTCAGGCCGAGGGAGAGCAAGGAAGTCAGGTTTGGGAAATGTTCTTTGATGGAGCATGTTCCAGGGAGACTGCAGGAGCAGGTGTGGTGCTGATTTCTCCAAAACAAGAAAGCACACATTTGTCTTTTAAGCTGGCTTTCCAAATCACCAATAATATAGAAAAGTATGAGGCTCTGATATTAGGCCTTAACGCAGCTAAAGACAGAGGAATTAGGAACATAAAGGTGTTTGGAGATGCTGATCTTATCATTCAGCAAGTGAAAAAAACATTTCAAGCAAAGCACCCAAGGTTGAAAGCATATAGAGATGAGGTATGTAGACTTAAAGATTCTTTTGGTAGTTTTTATATATCATACATCCCTAGAGTCAAAAATCATCTTGCTGATTCCCTTGTTGTGTCTGCTAGCATGTTTATCCCTCCCATGCCTCCCAGACTAGTTTATGATGTTCAAATGAAATATAGACCATCCTTGCCTGATAATGTCCAACATTGGAAAGTTTTTGAAGATGATGATGAAGTGAATAGGTTTCTGCAAGTCATTGATGAATTCTCTGAAATGAAAATTGATCAAGAGAATGAAGCCTTGGAAGAAAGTCCCCAGTCCCAGCTTAGAAACAAAATTGGCAAAGACAACATTGTCCAATTGCCTAGCAATCAGATACCTAAAGGTCTAGTTCCCTTAGAAAAGCTATTCGACCAGAATGATGTGCCTTATAAGGCTGCCCTAAAAGAAGATCAATCTATAGTATATAAGCATAATATAGGGATTCCAGATCATCCAAGACATATAAATCTGTCCACTCATCTATCTGCTGCCCAAAGTTCTGAGTACTACAATTTAATGAAGCAATTTGCTGATGTCTTTGCCTGGGAATATAGTGACCTGAAAACTTATGACAAAAATATCATCCAGCATAGAATTCCTTTAGAGAAAGACACCATCCCTTTCAAACAGAAGCTGAGACCCATAAATCCTTTGCTCCTCCCTCTGATTGAAAAGGAAATCAAGAAGTTACTGGCTGCCAAAATCATAGTCCCTCTTAGATATTCAAAATGGGTAGCCAATTTGGTAGTGGTAAGGAAGAAAAGTGGAGAAATCAGGCTCTGCATTGATTTCAGAAACTTAAACAAATGCTCCAAGAAAGACAATTATCCTCTACCCAAGATGGAACATTTGCTGCAAAAAGTCTTAGGAGCAAAAGTGATGTCTTTCCTGGATAGATTTTCAAGGTATAATTAGGTCATTGTACATCCAGATGATCAAGATAAGACTGCATTCACCACTCCTTGGGGCACTTTTATGTATTCCAAGATGCCTTTTGGGCTGATTAATGCTGGAGCCACCTTTCAGAGAGCTATGGATATAGGATTTGTGGGAGAGAAGGATAATTTTGTCCTTATCTACCTTGATGATATAATAGTATACTCTAGCAGCCATCAAGACCATTTGCAGCATTTGAAGAAAGTGTTCCTTAAGTGCAGAAGGTTTGGGATTTCAGTCAATCCTAAGAATTCACATTTTGCTTTAGAAGAAGGAAAGTTGTTAGGACATGTTGTTTCTGCTACAGGTGTTAGAATCGACCCAAAAAGGGTAAGAGTAATACATAATTTGTCTGTCCCGAGATCAAAGAGGGATTCCAGTCCTTTCTGGGTAAGATAAATTTTGTAAGGAGGTTTATCCCAAATTTTGCAGAACTTGTAAAGCACATTACGTCCATGTTGAAAAAGGGGCCAGAAGTCAAATGGACTGATGCAGCAAGAAGATCCTTTGAATCCATTAAGAAAGCTATTATGGAAGCTCCTACTTTAATTAGCCCGGATTACAGCAAGGAATTCCATATATTTTCTTTTGCCTCTGATGACACCCTTGTAGCAGTTTTGATGCAAGCAAATGAGGAAGGTTCAGAGCATCTAGTGGCATTTTTCAGCAAAACATTAAGGGATGCTGAGATAAGCTACAATATCATTGGGAAACAAGCATATGCTCTTATCAAGTCTTTGAAAGCCTTTAGAATTTACATTCTGCACTCCAAGGTAATTGCATATGTACCCTCTGCTTCAATAAAAGATGTCCTAACGTAGCCCAATGCTGATGAAAGAAGGGCTAAATGGATTGCAAAGCTGATTGAATTCAACATAGAATTGAAGCCCACCAAGCTTGTCAGAGGTCAGGGCCTTGCTAGACTAATGGCTGAAGAAAATAGCAAGATATTGGGCATAAATCTCATAAGTACAATTTTAGGGAATGGTGAGTGAGATGAAGAAGCAGCTGAACCAGGGAAAAAACAGTCATTGCCAAAAAATCTAGCTTCTTGCGATTGGTACTCTGCAATAGCTCAATTCTTGCTGAAGCTAGAAGTTCCTTCAGGCCTTAGTTCAAGCCAAGCTAGAACTATTAAGCTCAGGGCAGCTAAATACTGCATTCATGAAAACCTGCTCTATTGGAGGGATCCTTCTGGAATTCTTTTGAGGTGTCTGGACAAAGAACAATGCATTGAAGTCATGCAGCAGTTTCATTCCAGCATGTGTGGAGGAAATCACTATTGGAAAGCTACAACTCAAAATATCCTCAGAGCTGGGTACTATTAGCCCACCTTATTCTTTGATGTCTTTTCTTTTGTTAAATCTTGTGACAGGTGCCAAAGATCTGAAGGGAAGCAGCAATTGAAGTCCTTTCCCTTAAAAGCCATACATGCTAGTGGCCCTTTTCAGCAGTGGGGCTTGGGTTTCAACGGAGAAATCAATCCACATTCCAGTGGCCAGTACAGATGGATCTTAGTGGCCATTGATTACTTCACTAAATGGATTGAGGCCATCCCTACCAGAAAGGCTGATCACCATGTGGTCATGAAGTTCTTAACAGAGAATATCTTCACCAGATTTGGTTGTCCACATAAAATAGTCATAAACAATGCAACAGCCTTCAGGGTGAAAGAATTGGTGGACATGTGTGACTCAATGGGCATTAAGCTGGTTCATTCCACCTCATATTACCCTTAAGGAAATGGTCTAGTAGAATCTTCCAACAAGAGTCTGATAAGGATAATTAAAAAGCTGTTGGAGGACAACAAGAAGAATTGGGATTCTAAACTCAAGTTTGCACTACGGGCTGATAGAGTAACCACCAAGAAATCCACAGGGAATTCTCCATTCAAGCTGGTATATGGCACCGAGGTTGTATTCCCAATTTAGTTAACTCTCCCTGTGGAAACATTCTTGCAAGAAGAGTAGAATGAGGAAGAGGACATGGCAAAAAGGATCACTGATTTAGCAGAGGTACATCAAATCAGAGAACTGCTGGTTGAAAAGTCTGCAACACATCAAAATAGAATCAAGTAAACTTTTGACAGGAGGAAAAAAATAGATAATTTTCAAGTTGGAGACTTGGTTCTCAAGTGGGATGCATTGAAAGAGAGAAAGGGAAACCATGGGATGTTTGATGCTTTATGGACAGGGCCTTTTATCATTTTTCAGATCCAAGGGAACAATACTTTCATACTGCAAAGTATGGAAGGGGAGATAGTTTTTGATGACCCAGTTAATGGCCGATTTTTGAAAATTTATGCTATTTAAGGTCTTCACACCTTAAATTTGTAAATATGTTATTTTATCAGTTTTGGTGTAGGCTCAATTAGACTCCATGCCCAATGGAACACTAGGAAATTTCGCTAGTCTGGTTTTCACAGGAAAGGCAATGATCTGCACTTCTTAAGACCTCATAGGGAGGATCTCATCCCCAGAAGGAGCCAGTGTTAGCCCTGCTACATTACCATGGTTTTGAAGGGTAGGGATAAGCTCGAGTAGATGGATTATGCTTAGAAGAAAGCCTATAGTGGTCACCTGCCTTCTTATCCTTTATCCTATTTTCTCCCTCCCACTTCTGCTACCTCTGTTTTTCCTCTAAAACCTGACATAAACCCATGTTTCCTCAAGCTCCAAGAACAAAGCTTAAACCCCGTAAATCTGTATTCACATGACCCTGCACTTCAATAATATATCATCACCATTAATCGCAACCATTGATCGCCACACGACCAATCCAATGGTAGTTGCTCTCCCCGCGCCCTCAAACTGCTAGGACAATAACACGCAATGGAGAGCGGTTTCCTCTCTCTGCCGCTGCCACGTGTCAGGCCATGATGAGATCGCATGCCATTGTCCTTTTACCACCTTATGCCCTAAAGCGGTGTGATTAATACCACCTACTGCTAAAACCTCCATTCCCGCCCAGTAAATGCCATGCACCTTCGACACTTCATCATCGTTGGATCTATCCACCCGAGATCCAACGGCCCACGATCACTCCGCTCTCATCTCTCTCGATACCCTCTGCTAAGCCATCCCAGCCGTCTATCCTCTTGATCTGATGGCTGATATTCCTCATTCATCCAACCTGTCTATTCATCGGATAGTCCATGTCCCTCGACTGTTCCACATACCCGAAGGACAAAGGTGACCAGTTTTCAATACTATTTGCAGTTGCTCCTCAACAACCATATTTAACCAACATTATGGCCAAGGAGGAAAAGGAAAAAGCATGAACAAATAGATGCATTTAACAGTTATGGAATTCATCTTATACGACACTCCAGCTACTCGAGAGGATAGCAGAGCACAAGAAAAGATCAGATTCATCCATTGAAGCAAGAAAATGCACCAAAGACTGCATCAAGCAGTTAAAGCTGTTGGTGGTCAATTATGACCCCTCCATACTTAGAATGGCTGAGCGCTTTTGTAATGAAACTCTATATATACCCAGAAAGAAGATGTAATTGGGGTTGATGGTTGATGCTTTGATGTAAATTTCAACTTCTGGAGACTGCAACTATTTTGGTACTTGCAATGTCTCATCTTCATTTTCAGCTAATACAAGCTTCTTTTACTGTTAATTGCTCACTTTTCATTTATCTTCTTTTCCAAGTTGTGCTTGGTATGCTGTATTTTTGAGTGCTTGATGTTTAGCATTAGAGAAGCTATCATCCTATCTCTGTGCTAAAGTCTTGTTGTATCAGTGAATGAGTTATTCAGGTTTCTTTTCACCTAGTGCCAGAGAGTTGTCATCTTGTCTGTGTATTAGGGAATTAGATTCGTAGACTTCTTTACTGGTTGCAGCTGCCATCACATGGTATTGTGCATCTACTGGTGTGGTCAGTATTCTCCATATTCACCCAATCCTTAAACTATGAGTAATTGGTGGTCTAAAGCCTTGTAGTCTGGGGGTGTTCATGCATGTCTGGAGTTAAACAAAGTAGAAGTGGTTCTCTGTCTTGGACAAGCATCATTCCTTCCATTCATCCATTTGCAAAAATAAGTTGAATTTATATGTTCCCAGGAATCTCCAAGCTACAACCTAGGAGAGTTTCTTGGGGTGATAACAAAATATTGTTGAGATAACATACCTATTGGTCCTTTGCCTTGCTGATGCATGCTGGAAAGTGGTGTCAATTTGTTGTTCTTGACCTAGTTGCATATTCTCAACTGTTTTTTTTCTTCTTTTGTTGATGGTTTGTTCCTTTGATGATATACAGGTGTTGGCTTTTGTTGCTGTTGAAATTTGGAGGAGATTCCTTATTCCTGTAGTCCTTGTGCTGAAAGTGGGTTGGAGTTGTTGTGGTTTTTTTTTTTGTGGAATAGGCTGCTACAAGATTTCCTACAGGATGTCTAGAAGATGTCCTGTAGCTACATTTTTCTTGAATTTCCGCATCTTTTCCTCTCCTCTGAAGTTGAATGGGTATTGGAATGAGTGGAAGATGTGGTTATGGAGTGGCAGGTGAGGTAGGTTGTTGTTGGCATGCCCCTTTTTGATGTTCTTTTCTTCATTTTCTTTTTTTTTGTTGCATATTTTCTAACTTGATTTTTTTTCTGACAGACACAAGGGTGACATGGTCAGGAAGGGTTTTGGCTGAAGTGTGGTGAAGTTAATGGCTCTTTTCATATTCCAAAACAGCCTATGTCACCATTTTTCCATTGGAATGACCTTCTTATACTTTTTAAATACCTCTTGTAATACCTATAGGAAACTCCTGTAGTAATTACAGGAAATCCTATAGAAAACACAAAAGTGCTTGGAATTGGAATCTGGAGTTGAGTATGGATGGAAGAACATGGGGATTATGGAGGAGATGAAATGGATGAAGGAAAACATAGTGTGTTGTAGGGCCTGCTGTCCTCTATATCTTGTTCTCATCATATTCTGGAAAACCTGCAAAAACAAAATTGTTATGAGTGGTAGGTGTGATTTTCTTTTCCCTTTTTTTGAAAGACAACTAGGTTGCCTCCAAGGCAATTTTCATCCTTGTTGCTTGCCTTGGGTGCCTCAAAAGAGGTTTTCACCCAAAGATATTTTATTCTACATACATACATACATACATACATACATACATACATACATATCTATATATATCTATATATAGTTATAATTATATATATATATATATATATATTAATATATATATATTAATATAATATATATATATATATATAATAATATATATATATTATATATATATATATATATATCTATATATATATATAGATAGATAGATAGATATTAATACTCTTGTGTTACCTTCAAGAGTTTTTCAACCCAAAAGTTGGACTCTGGTGCCTCATGGAGGTTTTCACCTGGGTATCTTTATTTATTTATTTATTTTCTTTCTAGGAACCTGGTGAGGTGGAAGCCGATACTCCTTCAATCATAATCACTACCTTGCTGATGTTACTGATGAATTCCTACTTTGATAAGGGCTTTTGGTAGACTTTTAACCTATACCCATTGACAAGCAAAGGGATACCTTCTGCATCGATGGTTCTTATTTTAACAACTCCATTATCATGACACTTTTATATCACATATGGTCCCAACCATCTTGTCATTAACTTGCCCTTGAAATTTGTATCAGAAGTGATACAAAAAATCCCAATAGCCTTCTTAAAACAATTTTTCCTTGATATTTCTATAATGCCAGATTTTCCTTTGTACTTGAGTTACTTCTATGTGCAGGAGGGCCTACATCCTAAATTCATCCAACCTATTCAGCTGGAGAAATATTTCTTGTTGTGCCCTTATGACATCTAGATCCAATTGTGCTGCCATCCTTAAGGTGTTGTATTCAAATTCAATGGAAAATAGGGCTTTCTTCCCATAGACTAGCTCATAAAGAGTGAAGCCAGTGGTGGTTTTCTAAGTAGTATTGTAGTCCCATGTGGCCTCTACCAATCTGTCTACCCAATCCTTTCTGTTGCTGCTAATCACTTTGGTCAGAATCCTTTCTAATGCTCGGTTGGTGACTTCCACTTGCCCATTAGCCTGTGGGTGGTAAGGAGTAGACTTTCTGTGCTTGATCTTATGCTGGCTTAATAGATTCTCAATCATGTGGGATGTAAATTGACTTCCTTGATCAGTGACCAACTCTCTAGGGTATCCAAACTTATAAAACACATTCTCCCTGAAGAATTCAACCACTTTTTCTTCTGTGGCTACCTTGACAGCTTTGGCTTCAACCCACTTTGTTAAGTAGTCGGTGTTCACAATGATGTACTTCTTCTGTCTTGATGGAGGGTCAATGGGCCTGATGAAATCCATGCCCCACTTTTCAAATCACTCGAAAGTCACTTGAGGTTGTAGAGGCATTTCATCAATGGGGATAGGTTTTCACATTCTTTGGCACCAATCACATTGGTTGGTATACCTTTTTACATCTTGGTGGAAAGTGGGCTAGTAATAGCTATATTGTAGTACCTTGAATGCTATTCTTTTGGCTGCAAAGTGACGTCCACAAGGCCCATCATGACCGGCCAAAAGGATGTAAAAAACTTCCTCCTCCCTGACACATCTTCTCATAATTTGATATGGACAGATCTTGAAGAGATTGCCCCCAATCCAAGTGAAAGGGATGCTTTTTCTTATGATTCTTCTCTTTTCCTTGGAGGAGAAATTTGGAGGGACTGTGTAGATACCAAGTAGTTTGGTATGTCAGCAAATCATGGAGAGAGAACTAAAATGGTGAATAAATGTTCATCTGGTAGTTGCTCATCAACCATTCCTTCCTCACCTGTAGGCAAATTCAATCTGGATAAAAAATCTACAACTACATTCTCTTTGCTAGGCTTATCAATAATACTTAGATCAAATTGTTGTAATAAAAGTAATCATCTAATAATTCTAGCATCTACATCATGTTTATTAATCAAATATTTAACTGCAACATGGTCGATATGTACAAATCTTTGGTAACCAATAATGAAATGCCTAAATTTATTCAATGAATGAACAACAACTAGGATCTTTTTTTTCAATTACTGTGTAGTTTAACTCGACTTTGGACAAATTCTTGTTAATGAAGTAAATTACATAATGTAGCTTGTCATCTATTTGGCCCAGAGTTGCTCCTATAGCTTTGTGAGAGGCATCAACATGAATGTGAAAGGGAAGAGCCCAATTTGGGCCTCGGAGAAAAGGTGCAATAGTCAACTTGTCCTTTAGGGTTTCTAGGGCCTCTTGGCAGCTTTCTGACCAAAAAAACTCAGAGTTTTGGCCAATAATCCAAATAAGGGCGAGGATACCTTGTTGAAATATTTTATAAATATCATATAATATTCAACTAACCCTAAGAAACTTCTGACATCCCTCTGCTTCTACGGAGTAGGGACCCTTTTTATAATGGCTATTTTATTTGGGTCTACTTGCAATCCTTCCAGGGATATTGAGTGACCTAGAACAATCCCTGCAGTCATTAAGAATTAACATTTTTCGTGACTAAGGGATAAGTTAATTTCAATGCATTTGTTTAACACCTTTCATAGGTTAGAGAGAGCCTACTGGAAATCACACCCATAGGGGGTGAAATCATCCATATAAATTTCTACTGTATCCTGTAATATTAGTGCTCATCCAAGAAAGAGAAGAACTTATTTCCTGCTAGACCATATAATACTTGGTCGGTGAAAGGTAGAGGGAAATGGTCCTTCTTTATGGCTTTGTTTAGCTCTCATTAATCCACACAGATCCTTCACTTTCCATTTTTCTTTGGAACCATAAATAGAGGAGACACCCACTCACTGTCTGTGATGGCGTAAATGAATCCTGCATCCAATAGCTTCTGCAGTTCCTCTTTGACTATATCCTTGAGGGTTGGATTCATTCTCCTTTGGGGTTGGCAGACTAGCTTGCAACCTTCCTTGATGTAAATATGGTGAGTACACACTGAAAGGTGCACTACATTCATTTCTTTGTAATTCCAAGAAAAGGAATCCAAATTCTCTCTTAGCATGTTGCATAACTCCTATTCTTGGTGTACAAAGAGATAGGGGTTGATTTTCAAGGCTCTTTCAAGGCCGAATTCTGTCATCTTAACATGAGTAGGATTTGAGTTAGTTGAGCATAGATCAATCTGAGGGTCATCTTTGGCTTCCTTTACTACTTCCTCTAGAGACATGGTGTTGGGAGATTGATTTTGAAGGATGTGTTCAATTAGGTCATCTTCATCAGGATATAGATTTGGGAAGAGTAGAATTAATATTCTTCCTCCTCTTCTAGCCATAAAGGTAATTCATGCTCTAGGGATGGTTGAGAAGGAGGGTATAAGACCAATTGTTTGGACATATGGCCATTTTTTATTATCATATTTCCAACCCTGCAACTTATGTAGGCATTGGCAGTGGCTAACCAAGGCCTCCCCAAGATGAGAGGATAACCATTGAATTTGGTATTAGGTTGGAGAACTAAGAATTCAACAGGGTATTCCCAGGAATCAATGGAGACCATCACATCCTCAACATTTACCTCAGGAGCTACTGTGGATCAGTTTGCAAGCTGCAAGACTCTCATGGCCTTCCTTAATGATACTTGGAGATCCATCTTGAGCATAGTATCCTTAGTCATCACATTGATGACAACCCCAAGGTCAATCAAGGTATGGGGAACAATGGTGCCATTGATGTGTACATCTACTATAGGACTCCTAGGATCTAGATACTTTGGGCAAATTATCCACGCCAACATTAAGTCAGATAACTATCCAATGAAATTGATGGTAGGGATGTCTTTCTTTCGCCTTACTAGATGTTTGAAACACTTCTTCTTGATCAACTTGTTGTAGATGGGGACATCTTTGATAGCTTGGAGAAGCGGTATTTTGACACACAAATGTTTCAACTCACCTAGAAGTTCAATCTCTTTTGGGGTGTGCTAGATTGGATGGGTTAAAATTTCAGGAAAGGAGGGTGGATTTAATCTAGGTACACTTTCCTCTCTTTCCTCCTCATGCTCCCTAGGTGGATATGGAGGTTGGTTATCCAAAAGAAATCTCCCAGAACTAAGGTTAATTTCATGGATTTCCACAACATAGGCAGGATAGGATGTTTCTCCACTGTAGACCTGTTGTGCTTGTTTGTTGTTTGGGTTCGGGCTTGGTTGGGCAGGCATCTGAGGTTGTTTAGGTCGATCAAGGTGTAGGAGTTGGGCTGGAGATGGAGGTGAAGTCAATAGAGCTAGATCCTAGTTATATGGGTGAATCCACCCCCGAGGTGGTGCATTCCACTAAGGTTGTGGAGGAGTATATGGCTGAAATGGTTGGTTGGCAAACTGGGAATGGTATTGAGGTGCAAAAGACAAGGGAGAAGGTGTATACTAGGAAGGAACAACAAGGGGCACCAAGGGGGAATGGATGTGTTTTTATTAGGTGTGTAATATGAATAAGATGATCGTTGCATGCCTTGCTACTATGGTCAAGGTCCATGAGGCCTCCTTTGATTTATGTAGAAGAGTTGTTCAATCACGCCTTCAGTTCCCTGACACACAAATTTTAATCTAAGCAAAGAAGGGAACTTGTTTGTGGAGTGGTTTTCCTCACAGACCGAGCAGATTTATATAAGGTTCAATGGACATTCATTCCTAGGGTGCCTCCTTGTGTATCTAGGGTAGAAGATGGTTAATGCTTTCTCTGCTTCCTCCTGCTTCTTTTTGATCTTCATAGTGTCCATTTGCAGAGTAAGGGTTTGCAACATTTCACTCTTAAAGTCTTCAAACATGTTCCCAATTTCACTTTTTATGGACGTATTGGAAGAGGATGAACTGGCCACTGCTTGACTAGCCCTACCCTTATTTCTAGCTTCCCTAGAATGATTCTTGAAAACTGTCTTGATATCATCATAGGGTAACTGGTAGATGTCCCCTCTTGACAGCAAGTTTAGGGTTTCTAGGAGATCTTCCTTGATCCCCCTGAGAAGGACTAACTTAAGTGATTTAGGATCAAGGGTGCACCTGGCCCTTTTATAGTTGAGTTGGAATCTTTCCTCATAATCCTCTAAGAATTCATCATGTCCCAAGGTCATTCTAAAAATTTCCTCTTTGGTATCTTTGGACATGCAGTAGTCCCTATACTTGTTGTTGAAATCTTGTTTCATCTGAGCCCAAGTGGTGATACTATCCTTAGGTAAACCCATGAACCAGTGCAGGGTTGCATCCTTGAGAGTGGATGGGAATAATTTCAACTTCTGATCATCAAAGGTGTAATCATAAGTTCTGCATATAACAAAAAATTCAAACAAAAAAGTATCTAGATCTTCTGAGGTTAAGCCATGGAAGTGAGGAAGAGAAGAGGGGCTTTGTTTTTTATCTTAGCATCCCCATTAGTTTCTTTGATGGAAAAATCACCCTCTACTCTTTCTTTGTATCCCCTTTCATTTGTATTTTCAGCCATTGTGTCATTTGGTGGAATGGTTTCTTCTCCTTCCCTTATAGGCTCTTCAAAAATCTTTGGTTATTCGCCTAAGGGGTCCTCTAGCTCACAACCACCGAAGAAGAGAGAAGGTTGGTTGTTTGAAGTGGTGGGGGTATTTGGTAGAAATCTTCCTAAGTTATCCCTATTCCTACGAGGCATGAAATGAGTGTTTTTTTTTAGAGTTTTAAACTGCTTGCAAAATTGAAAAAAAACATAACTAAATTGCAACTATTTTTTGAATGGAACTAATTGCAAAATGAAAGAGATAAGAAAAGGAAAAAAGAAATAAAAAATCACATCTACTTAGACACCTCCCCAACAACGGTGCCAAAAAGTGATGAGCACTAGTATTGCAGCAAGGATGCTACAACTCTTGGGGCTATCGACTTTACTTCATCAACCTAGGGTTCATACAAACTGGGAGGTGACAATGTTGTATACACAAATAAATATAATTGGTGTACTCTTGTAACTGCTAAGCTGGGGTGATAGACCACTAGGGTTTCTCAAACCAGCCTTCTATTGACTAAAAGAAGTCTAATTACCAACTGTTGAGGGTAAATTTACTGTAATTGAGAGAAAATAAATGTTGCCTAATTGCAAGAATGAAAGACTGAAAAATACTTGCAAAACAACATGAAATCCTCTATCTACTTGTTAACATACCTTGCTTGCAAAAGAAACCTAATTTAACCCTACTTTAACATGTGTGAGGTTTTAACTAATCTAAGTATGAAATATGATCTAGAGAGTACTAACTGTTGTGTGCATGAATAAATATAAAAGAACTCCTTTTTTTTTTTATCTTTTTGCTTTATAAATGTAAATGCTAATCTTTCCTTGTCCTTTGGCAGGGGAGATAGGTGTGAGGTAGAGAGGTACAATGTTTTTGATGACTTGGAGGTTGAGTAGGGGCCTAATCTTGGCTACAGTGATGATTTTTCTCAATTTGGGATCAAAACAGGTTGCTAAAGGTTTTCCTATGAACATGCTGAAAGCTTAGGAAGTGGTCTAGAAGGTGGAATGGAGCTTGGGAAAGGTGAATAAGGGGGGGATAAGGCATGGAAGTGGTATTCACTACTCAGAAATCAAGCAAAAGCTTTAAGATGGTTGGATTTGCTCAATGGAAATGGCGAGTTTTCATTATAAAACAAGCATTCGAATGGAGACTGTTAGCCTCCTGCTGCAGCAGGTTACTCATATTTCATGATTGACATTTTTACATGCCAAATGTGTCATACTTTGCATGCTACAGTGTTCCATATTTGCTACAGAAGGTCAAAGAAGGAGGCCAAAACAGTGTCCCAGCTCAAATTTTACTGCCGTGCTCCAATTTTGATAAGATTATTCCATTTTTGTAGAATGTTCAGTTAAAGGGAGGTCCAAACAGCTTAATCTTGGTCTCCCTAGGTTTCAATTTCTTGTTTTAGAATATAGAGAATCATAATCTATCCAAACAGCTTAACCTTGGCAGATTCTTAGACAGGTAGAGAAGCAAAGGAGCCCAACTGCTTAATCTGGGCCCTTGGAAGGAATAAGTGTAGATGTAGATAGGAAGACAGAAAAAGAAAAGGTTGAAAAACTGGGTCTGCAAGTCTAAGTGCACCCAAACCAAAAAGAAGAAAAAATGTTAGGTCACAGTTATTAGGCAGTATCATATGGAGGAGCTCAAGCGAGGCATGACTAACTTCACCCTTCTTCCTTATTCCCTAAATCATTCACTAACTTCCTCAAAGAGGTCAAGTTCTGCTTGATATCTCTTAGTCTCATCATTTTCCATGTCAATTTCCTTGGTAAAGATCTGCTTTACTCAAAGGAGGTTCATACTTTCGCTACAAAGCTCTATTTTCACTCCTAAGCCTAAGGTCTCTAAACACTTAGTGCTTTCTTGTAATTTTCATATTAACTCTTGACATTATTATGTAAATCCCTTTCTATTTCCCTTCCCCTTACTAAAAATATGCTAATAACTCCCTTATGTATATATCCCCTCCCTCTGGTTGAAACATAACCATATATATTCCCTTAGGAATTACTAAGTTCACCTGGATCTTAGTAAGAACCCTGTAGGTTTTAACCCCGTACAGAAATTACCTGCATACGAATTCTAAATCACAGGAAAAATAAAAATGCGAGAGCATAACACATAAAACACATATACACAGAGATTTCCCATTGGATCTCAAAACCGAGACTACCAGTTTCATTTTTCATTATATTCCTTTCAATGTTACAATACATATTTATACATGCAGAAGCATCCAATACCATGGACCGAAAACCATTGCGTCCAAAACTATGGACAGAAAACCATAGGTAGGTTCGCCCAACCTAATATAGGGTCCAAAAAAAATTTTCTCGGGGCGCTGCCCCAAACCCCATAGAGGGGGGCTACCCGCCCCCCTCAAACCCCCCGCTGCGCAATCGGCGCAACGAAGGGGGGGCCTCCGCCCCCCCTCTAACCCCCCGGTTCACTACGTAGGTTAGTCGTGGAAAGAATATAACACAACCCAACAATCTCCCACTTGTTGTTTTCTTTCCACAGGGAGCCACAAGAGCGCTTAGTCATTTTTCCAACCCTGAAACGCCCATTGTTTCTCTACACCAAGAGAACTTCTCAGAGCTCACAAATTTTGTCAATGCATTTGCAGTATTCTTCAAAGTGTC
>APFE031653669.1:124119-147112 GCA_000404065.3 Pinus taeda
CAGCAACAAAGGCGTCCCCTTGAAGCCAAAACTGCTCTGATACCAAATGTAGGTTTTAACCCCGTACAGAAATTACCTACATACGAATTCTAAATCACGGGAAAAATAAAAATGCCAGAGCATAACACATAAAACACATATACACAGAGATTTCCCACTGGATCCCAAAACCGGGACTACCAGCTTGATTTTTCATTATGTTCCTTTCAATGTTACAATACATATTTATACATGCTGAATCATCCAATACCATGGACCGAAAACCATTGCGTCCAAAACCATGGACCGAAAACCATAGGTAGGTTCGCCCAACCTAATATAGGGTCCAAAAAAATTTTTCTCAGGGCGCTGCCCCAAACCCCGTAGAGGGGCACTAACCGCCCCCCGCAAACCCCCCAGATGGGGGGGCTGCCACCCCCCCTGTGACCCCCCCGCTGCGCAATCGACGCAACGTAGGTTAGTCGTGGAAAGAATATAACACAACCCAACAAACCCTCATCTCTACATAAACTTTCACTTCGAGGTGTTTTGGACTCCTTCCAAAGCACAAGGATCCCCCTCCAAATTCATTGGCAACCCCCGCGCATTGCATTTTTGGATTTTATTAATGTTTCACCCCGCCGAAACACACCAATTTCTAAAGTTTAAAACCCACCCCAAGCCGCGAAAAATTAAAGTTTATCACGTGCGCGGCTTTTTTAAATCCCGTGCAACTCGACCTCCCGTCCACCGTCGGATAGCCTCTCCCAGATCCAACGGCCATCATGCATATCGGGCGCCCTTATATGACGATGCGTTAGCACCCAATGTTCGATGGTTTCATCGTCGTACACCTGGATAGCTGGTGGCATCCCATTGCATCGGGCCGCCTCTGACAAATACCGCCCCCATACTAAAAGCGGTCCGATGCCAACCGGAAGCCGCCCTCCCCTCGCGTGACATGAGCGCCGCGTCACCCTACCACATCGCCTCCACCTCACCCCTTGCTGCCGTGTCACCCTGCCACCGTGTCCTTGCCACGTCACCTTGCCGTAGTGCAACGTCATCATGCTGACGTTATCATGCTGATGTCACATCCGTACAAGAGGGTCCCACTGCTGACGTCATGCTGACGTCATCCGCCATACCGCGGACGTCATGCTGACTTGAGCAGCTCAAAAAGGCGCAAGTGCGAAATTGAAGCTTCGGAAGCCTGGAATGAAATTCTGAGGTAGTTTCCGATGCGCGATTAGCGCCTTGGCACTAATCGCGCATCGCTACGGGAAATAGGCCGAAGTGGGGAATCTTTAGGGAATATTTTGATTCCACAGCCGTTTTGCGCCGAAAAAGTGTAGGAAAGGCCCAATTTTGCAGATTTTAGCATATCAAAAGACAGAAAGAGACCCGATCCAAGTATTAAAGAATATCAGAGCCAGTGTGAAGCCAAAAAGTCATAACAAAGAAGATCAGGTGGCGGCAAAGTGTATCAGTGTTGCGGCAAAGTGTATCAATGAAAATCTATCAGCGGCCCGAAGCAGGTGAAAATTGAAAGCCTCCATCAAAGTCAAAGAAAATGGTGCAGCCACTTAAAGTTCTCAAATCATAGTTACTGCACATTAACTCACATAAAGATCAGTGGATCAAAACCCAAGACATAATTACTGCAGAAGCACTGCATCAAGCCACCAAGGACCACATCAAACTCATTTTGATCCAGCTGCCTCTGGCAGAGCTCAACAGATATTTTTTGCATTAAATTTTAGCACAGTTTTAGGTTTAGAAAGCTTTTTCCGCAGACCTGTTCAGGTCGGTTGTAATAAATGTTTTTCGATTTTTTCCCTATATAAACGGCCCTAAACAATGTGATAAGGGTTGGTTGTTTGATTGATAAATTTTCATAACTGGAGACTCGCACTGTAGACTGTGAAAGTTTCTATAATCAAAGACTGCTGGAATGCATGGATTTTGAATCTGTCTGTTGTGTTTAATTGGCTGAAGAGTGATTGCCGAATTCCTGTGCTTCTACATGGTTCAATAAGTACTTCTTACCTCTGTTTAGTTTTTTTTTATGTTTGTTTTATCATCTGTGTTTCACCATCTAAATTTCAGAAAGAAAGAATAGTTTAGGATTTGCTTAACAGCACCCTATGCTCAATTTCTATAATTTCTACATGTTTTCATCAGGAATAGTTATGAATATGCATACTTAAATGATCATGTTTACACTGTTTGTTTCACATATGAATGTTACTTAGGAATTCTTAAATGCTCCTAGATAACCATTCATTCACCTCCCTTCTCTGTTAGCTGGTGAAATATTCTTAATTGCCTTTCATTTCTGACATTCATCCCATCTTTTCAGCAAATTGGTATTGTTCCATGTGTAGCTATCCTGCTCTGTAATCCTCTTGTGACCAAGAAAACACAACAGTAAGCCTTAATCCATGACTCCATGCCCAATGGTTTGAAACTTATCATACTATCCCTTGCCTCTCTATTTGAAATCATACCTTCTTCCATCCAAACAAAAATCAAAACCCCTTGAAACTAACAGCTAGCCTAAAATCCTTATCAACAAAGCTAAATCATTAAGAGAGAGCCCTATCTGATTGCAGGTGGGCTAGAACCTGCAGTCCAAAGATTGGTTAGTGGTTACCTCGGCAGTATCCCTTCTAGAGCTTAGGGACAACCTGAGTGTTAACATAATTGGCGACTCCACTGGGGAACATCCTCAGGTGATCTCACGAATACAGTCTGAAGCTCTACTGATGAGAAACGTTCCTGTTTAACCAGTATTCTCACAAAATTCCTCAAGAAAAACAAATCAGAAGCTGGCTCCCAAAAGAAATCCACGCTATACAAGGTCAAATCCTAACCCAAATCGCCCAGCAGCTTTTGAAAATCCGAATTTGATCCCTAAAATCATTAGAAGAACAACGAGAAGACCCTACTGCTGCTAGTCTGGAAATAGTCCAGCCAAGCTGTGTTCCAACCCCTATCAAGGTCTTATTCCGTTCAACCCCAAGTTCCCCTTGTTCCTCATCCACTTCTTTAGGCACTTCTTCCACACCTCCATTCACTGCAAATACTACCACTACTGTTCCACATATCCCAGTCGTTCCACTTGTTCCACATATCGTTGTTGTTCCCCTTATCCCTGTTAACATGGCTAACAGATATGCTCCTTTAATCTTACCTGCAAATCCAGCAGCTATGCCCCAAGATTATCAAAGCAAGATCACTTACTTTGATGGAACTGGTTCTTATACAGCCCAACAACACACTAAGAAAATGCAAGACTATTTTGAGAACTATGAAATTGATGACGATGATGTAAGAATGAAAATCTTTGTCCAAAGTTTAACTGGTGATGTTAGGTCCTGGTTTAGGTCGTTAGCTGCACATTCTATAGCCGATCCTAAGGCCTTATACTTAAGCTTCTTAAACCGATGAGAAAAGAAGAAAGACCCTTTACACATCCTGACTGAGTATGATAATCTAAAACGAGGTCCACAAGAAACAGTCCAAGATTATTGTGCTAGATTTAACAATACATATAACTCCATTCCTCAGAACCTTAGGCCCCCACCTGACTTGGCCCTGATCAAATTCCCCGATGGTTTTGATTCAGACATGGCATATCAGTTAAGAGAAAGAGAACCTCCTAGTCTAGTAGACATGCAGAACGTAGCTGTCAGTATGGAAGCGAACCTGATTGCTAAAAGAAACAGAGCTAGAACTGAGAGAAAAACAACATTTAAAGAAGAACCTTCAGCGTTCGAGGATAAGCTAGATGCAATCCTCAAAGGTATGAGCAGGTTGGGAGCTAGAGTCGAAACCATTGAAAGAAAATCCTCTTGGGAAGGACAAACAAGCAACACTACTAGGAACCCTAATTTTAGAAAAAACTCAAATTCTGGGAGGACTGATTCTGATCATAATGTCAGACCTCCATTTCAAGAGAACTATGCAGAGGCTTCGACCTCTAATGAACAAATAGAAGGTCCCCACATCAATTTAATGGGTTTGGACAGTGAACAACAAGTATTCTTATCACAAGATGACCATCAAGCCTAAGAATGCAAACGATTTCAAACAAAATCGGGTGAATCATTTGATTTCAGAGAAGGGTATGACACAACAATCTATGAGGTACATAAACAGTATACATTAAGAAGTAGAACCATAGATGTGACTGAACCTACCAAACCAACACATGCCAAACTTCCTAAGAAACCCAACGACAAAGTTGTCTCAACAGAATCCTCAGATAAAAAACTCCAAAGGGAAGTCACAGTGGAAGATGTATCCGATGTACATCCTTCAACAAATCCCCCATCTACACCCTTTCTTTCAACAGAACTCTTGAACAAACCCCCAGAAAATGATCACAACTTAGATATACCTCATAACAATATGCCTGGTCAAGAGAAGGTCACCCAAAACTCAGCAGAAAAAGAAAAACTTGCTGCTCAAAATACGAAAGTTCAGATGGAAAAACCTTTTAACCTAGAAGGAGAGATCGACAAACTTAAAATCGCTATTCCTCTTTCAGAACTAGCAAAACATGAGGTCTTTAGGCAACAAATCAATAGGCCATTGCAAGTACCAGAGAATAGAGATGCAGTTAATGTTCTGGATGACCAGCCAGAACTGATTTTTGGCCCTGAAGTCAATGGCAAATCAGTGGATGGAGGTGTCCCTCCATTTTATGTGAGCTTAAACATTCATAACAAGGTGCTACACAATGCCATGTTTGACTCAGGTGCCTCCCATAATCTAATGCCCAAGTTAGTAATGGAAAGACTTGATCTAGACATCACAAGGCCCTATAAAGACTTGTTCTCATTCGATTCCAGCCAGGTAAGATTTCCAGGCCTTATCAAGGATCTTTGTGTATCCTTAGTACAATATCCAGCTAAAACAATTTTGATGGATGTGGTGGTAGCAGACATTCCACCCAAGTATGGTATGCTTTTATCCAGATCTTTGGGTGCCAAACTCCAAGGATCTTTGCAGCTAGATCTATCATATGCCACAATTTCAGTCTTTGGACAGCCAAAGAGATTATATCGTGAGACATTGATGAAATATGTTGTTAGCAGTCAAGAAAAGCCCCAAAACTTCCCAATCTACTCCATTCATTCAGACATGGACTCATTTATCTTATACAATGATGATATGTGTCCCAAAACTGAGGTCAAGCTCCTAAAAACAACAGAAACAAAAAGCATAAACGAACAGTCTAGTGCCCAAGATCAAAAGATCATTGATGTGATTGACACAACAAAGCTACCTAATATATCAGATGAATTACAAAAGCCAGGCTTGCCCACTGAACAAACTTGTAAACCCGTGGAAAGAAGCATTGATCAGGAAATCTTGTGGTATTTAGAATTTGATGGGTCAGTGAACAAACTAGGAGCAGGAGCAGGTATTTGGATACACAATACACAAAATGACCATGCTCAAGGTCATGCATACAGGCTCAATTTCAGATGTACAAACAACGTGGCCAAATATGAAGCCCTGTTGTTAGGTCTTAAACTGCTTAAGAGTCTTGGAGTGACCAAAGTTTCCATTTTAGGCGACTCAGATTTTATTATACAACAGATAAAGGGAAATTTTGTTATAAATGATCTAAGGCTAAGATCTTACACGGTAGCAGCAACTAAGTTACTCAGCAGCTTCCTAGAATTTCAGCTCGCCAAAATTTCTAGAAATCACAACTTACATGCACATAGTCTGGCAACTTTTGCCAGCACTTGCAAGCTTCCTTTTGAGCCTAACCATCACTTCACTGCTGAGATTAGACACAGACCTTCTGTCCCAGACAATGTAAAAAATTGGCAAGTGTTTGAAGATGACACACAGATAAATAATTTTTTGACCATGGAACAAGAATTCTCAAACATAAACATAGACACAAGCACCATGGACGGTCAGTAGCAAACTGATAAAGTGAAAACCAGTATATCAGCTGAAACAATAGACGTGATGTTGCACCCAACAACCTTTGACAGTGCCAATTTACAGAAGCTAAAACAAGCAAACTTTGGTGAAATCATTGAAGAACAAGCTGAAATAATTGAACTAAAGGATAATTTCCTACCCACAAGTCTAACTCCTTTAGAAGACATTTTTGACTCAAACGACATCCCTAAGAAACCAAAGATGCAACCCCTAAACACAAAATTTGAAGAGTGTAACATTGGGACCACTGAAAATCCCAAAATGATAAAACTTTCCAGAACGTTACCTCTTGACAAGAAATTGGAATACATTGAACTCTTTAAAGAGTTCCAAGATGTGTTTGCCTGGAGTTATGAGGACCTCAAATCCTATGATACTTCAGTCATCCAACATACTATACCCTTGAAAGAAAACCAGAAACCCTTTAAACAAAATTTGAGAAGGGTAAATCTTGTCCTTCTCCCCCTAATCGAAAAGGAAGTGAAACGAATGTACGAGGCCAAAATTATTGCACCTATAAGATTTTCTGAATGGATATCAAACCTCGTACCCACAAGAAAGAAAACTGGGGAGATAAGACTGTGCGTTGAACTGAGAAATCTGAACAAAGTCTCTCTCAAAGACCACTACCCCTTACCAAAAATGGATCACAACTTATAGAGGGTAGTGGGAGCTTCAAGAATCTCACTATTAGATGGTTTCTCAGGATTCAATCAGATTTTGGTTCACCCAGATGATCAAGATAAAACAACTTTTACTACACCGTGGGGAACCTTTAAATACGTCAAAATGCCTTTTGGACTCAAGAATACAGGAGCCAGATTTCAAAGGGCAATGGATATAGCCTTCGCTAAAGAAATTCATGACTTCTTAGTCATATACCTTGATGACCTCATTACTTTCTCGAAATCAGACCAAGAACATTTAAAACATCTGAGACAAGTGTTCTTAATTTGCAGAAAGTATGACATATCTTTGAACCCAAAGAAATCACTATTTGGCCTAGAAGAAGGCAAACTCCTAAGTCATATAAATTCAAAAGATGGTATAAGAATTGAGCCTGATAGGATTCAAGCTATCCTACAAGTCCCTCATCCAAGAAACATCAAAGAATTACAAGCTTTTCTAGGAAAGATCAATTTCCTAAGAAGATTCATTCCAAACTTGGCTGAACTAATAAGATTGTTGAATAACATGCTCAAGAAAGATTCCAAAGTCAAATGGACAGTAGAAGCCATGCAGGCCTTCGAGGAAATCAAAACGGCTTTGACAAGAACGCATGTTCTTACAAGTCCTAGATTTGATAGAGACTTTCTAATCTTTTCCTTTGCATATGAACATACAATTGCTGTTGTCTTGTTACAGAAAGATGACTCAGGATGTGAGAAACCCATTTCTTTCTTCAGAAGAGCCCTTAGAGATGCCCCACTTAAATACCAGATCATGGAAAAGAAAGCATATGCCCTCATAAAGGCCATAAAGGATTTCAGAGTTTATATGTTGTACTCCCACATAATTTCCTATGTTCCCAATGTAGTGGTCAAAGACATTTTAACTCAAGAGGGAATTGAAGGTAAAAGGGGCACATGTATAGCCAACATTCTGGAATACGACATAGAGATAAAGCCAACAAAACTCATAAAAGGAAAAGGACTAGCTAAACTAATGACTGAAACCAATTTCCAAGCCCTTGACATCAATGAAATGGATAACGAACAGGAGATGGCGACTCCACAGATCAATCAAGCCTTCTTACAATCACCTTGGTATACTGACATATGTTTTGTATTATTAAACCTGCAGGCTCCTCCAGGGTTATCCAGAACCAAAAAGAGATTTTTGAAAATGAAAGCTTCAAAGTTTTGTATCATAGATAATGTTTTATTTTGGAAAAATCATGAAGGTATTTTGCTTAATTGCCTAACTTCAGATGAAACTGATAAAGTTCTTAAAGAATTTCATGCAGGAGATTGTGGAGGGCACTTATATTGGAAATCAACAGCTGATAAAATCCTAAGGGCTAGATTTTATTGGCCCTCCCTGTTTGCTGATGTAAAAAAGTTTGTAATCTCATGTCATAAATGCCAAATCTTTGAAGGAAAGAGAAAGTTGCTTCCTTTACCCCTCAAACCTATTTCAACTGAAAAACCATTTCAACAATGGGGTTTAGATTTCATTGGGGAAATTCACCCTTCATCTTCTGGTCAGCACATATGGATTTTGACAGCCACAAATTATTTTACTAAGTGGATAGAGGCCATACCTTGTAGGCAAGCAAATGACTCCATCATCATGCAATTCCTAGAAACCAATATCTTATCCAGATTCGGCTGCCCAGAAAAAATCATCACAGACAATGCAGCTGCCTTTAAGTCCAAAAGAATGATCAATTTTTGTCACAAATATCACATTACCTTAGGTCATTCAACAACCTATTATCCTCAAGGCAATGGCCTAGCTGAGTCCTCCAACAAAAGCCTCATCAATATCATAAAAAAGATCTTGGAGGAGAACAAAAAGAATTGGCACAAGAAGTTAGTAAATGCACTGTGGACAGATAGATTGACCACCAAAAGATCTATTGGTACAAGTCCATATGAATTGGTATACGGTCTGGAAGCTGTTTTCCCTTCATCTCTCGGGATCCCTGTGATCAAATTGCTGCAGGAAATACAAGAAGAACCTAATGACATTCAGAGAAGGATCAATCAAACAATTCACTTGCAGCAAACAAGGGAAGAAGTATATCATAGAACCCAAGTTCTACAAGAGAGGATGAAGAAGATGTTTGATAAAAGAACAAAAGCTGAAGATTTCTTCATAGGAAACAAAGTTCTAAGGTGGGATTCTAGGAGGGAAGACAAAGGGAAACATGGAAAATTTGATTTTCTGTGGAAAGGTCCTTACATTATCAGCGCTGTGCAAGGCAATAACACATTTTTCATCAAATCTCCAGATGGCAGCACAACTGAAGAAAGACTTTGTTAATGGCCGAATGCTAAAACATTACCATGATCCCTTTTATTAAAAAAAAAAAAAAAAACAGGCAGTGTTACTCTTGTACATAAATATTGTATATATCATCACTTTATTTTCGTCTGTTTAATATTTCAGGTTATAGAGCACGCAGAAGAAAGCAGGTGGTGCTTTTCAGTTCAAAAGCAAACCAGTTGAGGGAAGTGTTGTTGTCACTTAAAAAACTTCAGATATCTCTAAAATCAACGCTAAGAAAGTTTCAATTTACAGCAACAACAGAAGATCCAGGTAGTCTGACCTGCTGTTCTTGGCTTTTCACAAGGAAAAGCCATCCCCAAGTGCAGCCACTGTTAGCCTCATGCTACAACAGGTTACTCATATTTCATGATTGACATTTTTACATGCCAAATGTGTCATACTTTGCATGCTGTAGTGTTCCATATTTGCTACAGAAGGCCAAAGAAGGAGGCCAAAACAGTGTCCCAGCTCAAATTTTACTGTTGTGCTCCAATTCTGATAAGATTATTCCATTTTTGTAGAATTCTCAGTTAAAGGGAGGTCCAAACAGCTTAGTCTTGGTCTCCCTAGGTTTCAATTTCCTGTTTTAGAATATAGAGAATCATAATATGTCCAAACAGCTTAATCTTGGCAGATTCTTAGACAGGTAGAGAAGCAAAGGAGCCCAACTACTTAATCTGGGCCCTTGGAAGGAATAAGTGTAGATGTAGATAGGAAGACAGAAAAAGAAAAGGTTGAAAAGCTGGGTCTGTAAGTCTAAGTGCACCCAAACCAAAAAGAAGAAAAAATGTTAGGTCACAGTTATCAGGCAGTATCATATGGAGGAGCTCAAGTGAGGCATGACTAACTTCCCCCTTCTTCCTTATTCCCTAAATCATTCACTAACTTCCTCAAAGAGGTCAAGATCTGCTTGATATCTCTTAGTCTCATCATTTTCCATGTCAATTGCCTTGGTAAATATCTGCTTTACTCAAAGGAGGTTCATACTTTCGCTACAAAGCTCTATTTTCACTCCTAAGCCTAAGGTCTCTAAACACTTAGTGCTTTCTTTTCATTTTCATATTAACTCCTGACATTATTATGTAAATCCCTATCTATTTCCCTTCCCCTTACTAAAAATATGCTAATAACTCCCTTATGTATATATCCCCTCCCTCTGGTTGAAACATAACCATATATATTCCCTTAGGAATTACTAAGTTCACTTGGATCTTAGTAAGAACCCTCATCTCTGCATAAACTTTCACTTCGACGTGTTTTGGACTCCTTCCAAATCACAAGGATCCCCCTCCAAATGCATTGGCAACCCCCGCACATTGCATTTTTGGATTTTATTAATGTTTCACCACGCCAAAACACACCAATTTCTAAAGTTTAAAACCCACCCCAAGCCGCGAAAAATTAAAGTTTATCACGTGCGCGGATTTTTTAAATCCCATGCAACTCGACCTCCCGTCCACCGTCAGATCGCCTCTCCCAGATCCGACGGCCATCATGCATATCGGGCACACTTATATGACGATGCGTTAGCACCCAATGTCCGACGGTTTCACCGTCGTACACCGGGACAGCTGGCGGCATCCCATTGCATCGGGCCGCCTCTGACAAATATCGCCCCCGTACCAAAAGCGGTCCGACGCCAACCGGAAACCGCCCTCCCCTCGCGTGACATGAGCGTCGCGTCACCCTGCCACATCGCCTCCACCTCACCCCTTGCTTCTGCGTCACCCTGCCACCGTGTCCTTGCCACGTCACCTTGTCGTACTGCCACGTCATCATGCTGACGTCACATCTATACAAGAGGGTCCCACTGCTGACGTCATGCTGACGTCATCTACCGTACCGCTAACGTCATGCTGACATCAGCAGCTCAAAAAGGCGCAAGTGCGAAATTGAAGCTTCGGAAGCCCGGAATGAAATTCTGAGGGAAATAGGCCGAAGTGGGGAATCTTTAGGGAATCTTTTGATTCCGCAGCCATTTTGCGTCGAAAAAGTGTAGGAAAGGCCCAATTTTGCAGATTTTAGCGTATCAAAAGACAGAAAGAGACCCGATCCAAGCATTAAAGAATATCAGAGCCAGTGTGAAGCCAAAAGGTCATAACAAATAAGATCAGGTAGCAGAAAAGTGTATCAGTGTTGTGGTAAATTGTATCAGTGAAAATCTATCAGCGGCCCGAAGCAGGTGAAAATTGAAAGCCTCCATCAAACTCAAAGAAAATGTGCAGCCACTTAAACTTCTCAAATCACAGTGACTGCACATTAACTCACATAAAGATCAGTGGATCAAAACCCAAGACACAGTTACTGCAGAAGCACTGCATCAAGCCACCAAGGACCACATCAAACTCATTTTGATCCAGCTGCCTCTGGCAGAGCTCAACAGATATTTTTTGCATTAAATTTTAGCACAGTTTTAGGTTTAGAAAGCTTTTTCCGCAGACCTGTTCAGGTCGGTTGTAATAAATGTTTTCAGATTTTTTCCCTATATAAACAGCCCTGAACAATGTGATAAGGGTTGGTTGTTTGATTGATAAATTTTCATAACTGGAGACTCGCACTGTAGACTGTGAAAATTTCTATAATCAAAGACTGCTGGAATGCATGGCTTTTGAAACTGTCTGTTGTGTTTAATTGGCTGAAGAGTGATTGCATAATTCCTGTGCTTCTACATGGTTCAATAAGTACTTCTTACCTCTGTTTAGTTTTTTTTTTATGTTTGTTTTATCATCCGTATTTCACCATCTAAATTTTAGAAAGAAAGAATAGTTTAGGATTTGCTTAACAGCACCCTATGCACAATTTCTGTAATTTCTACATGTTTTCATCAGGAATAGTTATGAATATGCATACTTGAATGATCATGTTTACACTGTTTCTTTCACATATGAATGTTACTTAGGAATTCTTAACTGCTCCTAGATAACCATTCATTCACCTCCCTTCTCTATTAGCTGGTTAAAGATTCTTAATTGCCTTTCATTTCTGACATTCATCCCATCTTTTCAGCAAATTGGTATTGTTCCGTGTGTAGCTATCCTGCTCTATAATCCTCTTGTGACCAAGAAAATGCAACAGTAAGCCTTAATCCATGACTCCATGCCCAATGGTTTGAAACTTATCATACTATCCCTTGCCTCTCTGTTTGAAATCATACCTTCTTCCATCCAAACAAAAATCAAAACCCCTTGAAACTAATAGCTAGCCTAAAATCCTTATCAACAAAGCTAACTCATTAAGAGAGAGCCCTCTCTGATTGCAGGTGGGCTAGAACCTGCAGTCCAAAGATTGGTTAGTGGTTACCTCTGCCGTATCCCTTCTAGAGCTTAGGGACAACCTGAGTGTTAACAGAGACCTTAATGACTTTTGGAAATCATGGGTGGATATGGTTTGAATGAGGCTAATGAGATGAGGTCTCCCTGTATTGTATAAGCTCCTATAAAAACACACATCATTGTTTGCATTTAAACATAAATTCATCTATAAACAAGAAGGGTTTATTCAATAGAAGAAAACAGAGTTGTCACCATTTATTTTCTAAGTACATGAATTGAAGTGCTTGCAATGAATACAAAAGTGTGGTGAAATCACTACAAAACCTAAGAGATCAGAAATTCCAATTGCAACTTATCCTACGAAAATGAAAGATAATGACCTAATTATCAAGAATCCATAAATTATGCGGAAAAACAAGAATTCTGTTTTTTTGGGTTGTATGGGAAGTGTTCCTCAAATCGTGATCCCTGAAATGGATAAATGAGGTGGAAACCACTTGCTGACATCCTTTCTAAAATATCTTCTTGTCACTACCATGCTACTGTTAGAATTATCCACAAATGGAAGTAAACTAATTAACCCTACCAATACTAAACACCACCAAAATTAGTTCAACAACTAACTATGAGTATAATCTAAGCATACATCTATAAAAATAGGAACATCTACCGCTAGAGTTGGGCCATAACCCATTAGCTTCAGCCCTCTGAGTCAACTCAGTGATGGATCAAGGGAAGGCTTCTAATTTTCATTCAAATATCAAAAATACCCTAGAGTGCTTAGTTACAGAGCTTCAACTTGAAAATGTTGCTAGTTATCTTGAACAAAAAATATGAATCCTAATGAGGCTCTAGGCCTATTTATTTATACAACTAAAGTTACCAACAACTTCCTTAAATTTAGGGAGTCCTGGCTCCCATTCTCGAGATCAACTGGTCTTCAACTGTCACTGTCTTGGCTACCAATGATTTTCATGACTCAGTTTCTTGCAACTCCGAGTTGATGAGATTTGATTGAGGAATATTCGAGTGAGTAAGGAGTTAAGGAGGGAGATCCTATCTCCTAGAATCCCTCTTTCTTGTCTCATTTGAGTTCCTACACTTTAATTAGCCAAAATTTGCTCCAAAACCTGCAATCAATGCACATTAGATCACTAGACATGAAATCTCATCTTTACTCTTCTCATTATGAAAAATATCATTAAAGCATGTAAAGAATTATGAGAAAAGATTATTTTATTAGGTTGGAGGTGCATCAAGGTCCATATAGTTTACCCATTGATGAGCCTCATCAACTACGCGATGAAATTGGGCTCCAAAGGCTTCTTAAGTGTCATATTCTCGCTAGCAAACAACCTCTTCTCATTAATGGAGGGTGGCCCCTATTTCTTCTGTTATCGTTCTATGATTTTGAATATTGGCCAGACAAAGTCACAAAAGATACATCAAACCACTTAGGAGTCTAGGATCTAGCCCTGTTAGACTCAGAAAGGGCTCTCTCTGTAAATTTATGATTTAACTTTAATTTTAGTATTTTAATGTGTTAGGCTAGATATAAAAATAAAGAGGTTTATTACTTGATTGATTGTTAGTTTGTTCGTTTGGTTGGGGAAGATCATTCTTGAATATTTTCCATTGGGAAATGGAGTCACGGGCTAGGTGGTAACATCAATTTTCCATAGCATTTACAAGGCAAGCTAACTGTCTTTACTAGATCTAAAAGCAGAGTGAGAAGCGAAATGACAGAAAAGTGATATCAGTTATGATAAAAATAAGTTAAGTATTTTTTAATCATACATCAGACGAAAACATTTAGATTGCAAATACAGATAGTAATAAGGTGCTCCAACATCATATCTTAAACTAGAATTTCTGTTTTGAAATAAGGCTCAAAGATGAATAAATGAATAAACAGAGATACATTCAGTACAGAAAGAAAGACATCAAGAGGTTAAAACAGATCAAGTATCCTGCAAACAATCCTTTTTATTGATGCTCTAGCTCAAAATTACAATGCTCCAAAGAGAAAATACAGTTCAAATGACTTGGTTCCAACCATTAATACTTCCAATGCATGAAGTATTTAACAAAAACCTACAACGATTTGCCTTATACACTTGGCAATCTATTATTTATTACAATGAAAGGAAAAATAACTAATGTAACCATGAAGTGGGCACATTGAGAAAACTGGGACATGTGGTCCTCTTTTTCAGGGATTCTATTACTTGAGACATTAATTCAACTGTAGTAGTTCTACTGATGTGGTTGGAGCTAACTCAGATATGTGTTGTCATTTTAATTTTCATTGTCTCATTCCTCCTGATAATCACAAAGATCACTCCACACTTCCTCATCTGGAACTTTGATCATAGTTAATCATCTGTATATTTCATCAGATTTAGTGTATATAGAAAATGTCGGTTTGACTAGAAACATGTGCTTCAGTTCATGCTCAATGTAAATTTCATTGCTGATAGCTTCTAGCAATGCCTTTCCTATTATGTTGCCTTTGATGTTGGAAAGATTTGCAGCATCTGTGGCTATGCCCTAGATTTTATTGACATAATCCTATCTGGCCATGAGTTTTTCATTTATGACAAATAGAGAGGGGAGACCTTGCTGATTTAAATGTTGAATCCTGTTGAAGAACCTGTTGATTGCCATCTCCAGATTTTGACATTTTTCATCTAGTTGCACATTTAGGCTCTTCTTAATTAGCACCTTCTTCACTTGAAGTATAGTCTTTGTCCTGTCTGCCACTCCCAATTCTTCCAGCGCATACCTGTTTCTTGAGTTTAAAAATTTGATTATCCTGTTAGATGTTGCTGGCATGTTTCCCAGCTCTTCATTAGTAGCTGAAATAGCTTCTCTAGCCTTCTCCACTAATTATTTTTGCTCAAAGTTAATTTGGATGCTAGGAAAAATTTCATTCATACCATCTATTATGTTTGTTACACAATAATTTGTCACCGTTTGTCACCGTCCCTGTTACCCCTCTCCCACATCTTGGAGGACCCATTCCGGGACTTGTGAGAAGTGACAAGACTTGAAACCACTTGCATTATTCACCTCTAAACATGAGCTTCATATTCCCTTGAGACATCTCCTACTCATTGCCCTTAAAAACAACCATTTTTGCATTAGCGCTGGTGCCCAGTGTTATGCCCGCGCCAATGGGGAAAATCCTATTGAAAGGGCATGCCATTAGCACTCTGTCCCAAAGTCGCAATCGCGCCAACCATTTTGGGCAAAGTTTTGAACCAATCAAACCTCCAAAGGTTCTGTCCAACTCATTCACCAAACTGATTCCAAGTTAAGTGAGGATGGTTTGGCTTCGAATCTCCTTGAATGGGAAGTAGTTTGCCACCATTCCATAGAAGTTTCCAAGTGATGAAGCCAAATCCATTATTGTTGTGATTGACCTTGTCTCGTCCTTTTCCTCTATAAAAGCTTGTCTCCATGGCTTGAGCAAGCTAGTCTTAGTTCTGACTCTTGTGGCAATACTTGTGCTGAAAGGAAGATATCAAAAGATTGGAGTTGCAAGAAGCCTTCTTTGTATCCATAAGGCTTTACCTAAGTAAGGAGACCTTGTCACTAGAGAGAGAGAGCTTGTCCCTCATCCCTTCAAGCTTTTGCAAGACTTGTGTAGCTGAGAACCCAGCCAAAGGAGGACGTGACGTCAGGACGCTGGTTGTATTCTCCTTTGTTGAATTATTAATAATAGATGACTATCATTATGTTTCCATTCTCGTTGTACTTGTAATGGTTGATGTTGAATTATATCCTTCCTGACTGATGTATAATTGCATATATTAGATTTCACGCTTGTGTTTGTGTTGTTCTCTTTGTGTGCAGGTGTCCATTCACGTGGATAGTGGAGGATCATGACCGGCCAAGGCAAAGGAACGTGGGTGACGTCTCTTCTACAAACTAAAGCGTTGGATCTCAAGTAGGTATTCATCACCTACCTTTTATTTGCAATTAGGAACTTGCGCGATAGCATTGTTTGATTGTTGCTAGACTCGTTCTGGGCTAGTAGGGACCGCCTCTATCCATAGAGGGGATTTACCTCTCCAACAATTTGGCGACTCTGTTGGGGAGTTTAGCTTGTTGTTTGATTTGTAAACTTAGACGGACTCTGAAACACGGCCAGATAGCCTTCGAAACACTATTGCTTTGCAGTAGTGAAGTAGATCAAAGCCGCTTCAGTCGATCTCCGGTTTGGTTTACAAACTGAACAATTTGGAGTTTGTCTTGCCTCTTTTGTTTTCTTTGGTTTGCTTGCTTAGATAAGCTTTTGGAATTGAATTTCTTGCTACCCCTGTGCTTCTTGACTTGATTAGAGATTGTGACCCAAGCCCTGGACTGCGTATTTTTCTTTTGAAATTGGCAAACTTTGTTAGCGCGGTTTTTGCCTTCATAGTCGCGCTAGTGGACCTTGTTGCTAACTGACAACCCGCGCCAATCCCTGTTTAGCACGAATTGCAACCTGAGAGTTACGCCAGGCCTTTTAGTTTTTTGATCCACTTGTTTGCTTGCTGTCTGAGCTTGGATTTACATTTTGCCACCTCTTTTTCAATTGTTGGAGTGTGTTTAAGCCCTGTTTGACTGGTTCTCAACCTCTGTCCTTCGGGTGTTTTCCTCCTTCTATCGATTTCACACCTCAACCCTAGGGCATCTAGTGGCCGTGTGTGTCGAGCCTCCCGTGGGAGTTTTGGGTTCTTTGATCGTCCAGTTAATCTTGTGATTGCTTTTCGCACTTTTTTCAGTGATTGTTGAAGTGTTTTGATTGATTTCCGAGTGACTTGTTCTTGTTTGCTTGGATTTCATTCTAGCCTTGTTTGAGCTTAGATCACATAGCTCGTACGAAGCCTTGTTTTCCTTTCGATTTGGAGAACTGTTTTAGTGTCTTGGGATTTCATTGTGTCTTCATTGAGTGAATTTGCTTCTTTGCTCGGTGTTGTTATCTTTCAAAATTCATTCTAGTGCATTGTGCTTATAGAAAGGAAAATAAAATAATCTCTTTTGCATTTAATAGTGAATGGAATAGAACTTTTCGTTATTTGCATTATTGAAAAGAAAAAGTTTTGTTTATTTTCCATTAGCTGCATTAGGGTGTTTGATTGATTGTGCTCATTTTGTTTGATTGAAACTCTTAACCTTCTCGTAGTTAGTATTCATCGAACGAAATGGCTTTCTTTCGCATGCAGCTTGCATCTAGGAAATTGTGAAAGATCACATACAGTAGGGCCTTAAATTGAAACTTAACTAAAGATCAACCATAAAATAAACTGAATCAACTTAAAAATGCATTGGAACATAACGCAAACATTCTAAAGGTCTAGGCTAGAGACGTGCTCCGGCGTTGTTAAACCTAGTCACCTTTGTTCTAACATTAAGGTTGGGTGATTCCTCCTGTTGTGGTTCGATTGTGGTCTAGTACGGACTTGGGCTCCCACGTACCGTCGCGTATATATGGGGAGACTCCACTAGGTTTGCATCCTTGATCCATAGCAAGCCGTGTTTGCCGCCTTACAAGCCGTAATGCACCAAACACAGCATTCGGGAAGATTGACTGCAGTACGGAAAGTCCTTGGTTTTCATACGATTGCCAAGGTGTATAAGCAGTTTTACGGATTGTCTGGTAAACCCCTTGCCTAGTTTTCTCCAGAGCAGTCATTTTTTGATCCTTTTCGAACTCTATAAAAGAAAAGGCTCTATTGAGCATTTGCCACTTCGAGCTCTTTAAACATTCGAAGGCGACTAGAGTCATCTTTTGTCCTTTTCTCGACTCTTAAAACATGAAAAGGTCAAGTTGTGTCCTAATGTCATAAAAATGTATTCGGCCGCGATAACATTTACCTTGGTAGATCTTGTTTGCGTTTAGTTTTGAGTAGGGTCTCTTATTGTTAGTTTGCTTAGGGTCTTTGTTTGATCATCCTGGCGGATCCATCGACTCCGTCTCCTGTCCCAAGTGACCAAGGGTCTCCATCCTCTGTTGCCCCTAAGACACCGGTTTGTGACGCTCTTCCTATTGTTCCGAGTATCCAACCGTTGAACTCTCGAGCTCCAGAGGACGAGCTTTACGACTTGTTTTGGAACCCTGTTTGGGAACCCTCTGAAGAGGACTTTCCCACCACTCCTGTTGGTATTGCGTCTCCGATGGCTTCTTCCGATATGGAGGATACATCTCCTATGTTGAGTGGGACGCCCGTTATGTCGAGTATTGATACTCCCATTTCGGTTACATCCCCAATCATCTCTACGCCCTACACCTTTACACCTCTCGGTATCACGGTGTCGGTGTGCTATAGATCTTTGAGGGATGCTATGAACTCCGCCGCTTCCTCTTCTATGTGGGATCAAAACATCACCCCTACCACAGAACCGTTTTTTTCCCAAGTTCACCATACTGCTGTTACAGCAGTCCCAACCAATCCAACCATCTGTGTCGCGTCATCAACCCCAGTTGTTAGTGCCATTACAGCGTCTTCTGCTGTCACTTCTGCTGCAGGCCCATCTCGAGGTCTAGTACAAAGTGGTAAATCGACACATACGGCTAGAGTTGTTCACCCCGCAAGTGGTGCCCCTCCTCCTTCCGATCCTATGACGACAAAGGAGGCATATTCTCAGTACTTGCATAATGTCTAGAACCCAGGTGGGAAAGGCCCCTATTATGATCCTGAGAATCATTATTTGTATACCTCCTTGCCTGAAGAGCCTTATGTTGAGGCTTCCATTCCGTTGAGCGTGGCTTGGGGTGCTACCGGATATGGCGGTGGCCAATACCATCAGGGTCAAGGACAGCCATCTCAAGGACCACCCTACTAGGTTCAACAGCCTTACTCGCAGCCTAATCATGGGCAGCAGTATTATGGCCAGAATCACCCAGGTCAACAAGGAGGCTCGCAAGGACAACCCTATCAGGGACAACCTTTAGCCTCTAGTGGTCCGTCTTTCACGTATCTTGGGCAACCTTCTGGAAACCCGGGACAACCCAATGCTCAGCAAGGACAACCCAGGACCCAACAGGGCTACCCTTCGGGGCAGCCTTATGGGAACCAGGGACAACCTTACGGTCAACAAGGTCAACCCGGAAACCAGCAAGGCCACCCTTCTGGGCAAGGGGGCCAGCCTTATGCACAACAAGGCCAACCTACCACTCAGCAACCATCTGGTCTACAAGGAAAATCTTCGGTTGTGCAAGGGAAGCCCCTCGCTCAGCAAGCTCGACCTTCTGGGCGAACGGGGCCGTCTCAGATCCGACCAGGACAACCTTCCGGCCAGATGGCCCAGCATGTAGGCGGGTACCAATCTCGACCTTCTCATTCAGGTGGGTATCAATCCCAGGCTCCTTATTCAGGTGGGTATCAATCCCAGCCTCCTTATTCAGGTGGGTATCAATCCCAGCCTCCTTATTCAGGTGGGTATCAATCCCAGCCTCCTTATTCAGGTGGGTATCAATCCCAGCCTCCTAATTCAGGTGGGTATCAATCCCAGCCTCCTTATTAGGTGGGTACCAATCCCAGCCTCCTTATTCAGGTGGGTACCAATCCTAGCCTCCTTATTCAGGTGGGTACCAATCCCAGCCTCCTCATTCAGGTGGGTACCAATCCCAACCTCCTCATTCAGGTGGGTACCAATCCCAGCCTCCTTATTCAGGTGGGTACCAATCCCAACCTTCGCATCAAATGTTGCCTGGTTCCCAGGCTCAATATGGATACCATCAACCCCAGGGGCAAAATCAAATGACCTCGTATCAAAATTACCAGCAGCCGCAGGCCAACCCTTATCAAAATTATCAACAACCTGCAGGGCAGCCTGGTAACCAATGGGGCGCTGGGGGGCAGAACTAGTATCAACAGTCCGGTTCCAGGAATAACCCTTATGGAAAAAATTCTTCTGGACAAGGCCCTTTTCGACCTGGTCCATCGGGACAAGGCCAATGGGGGAAACCTGGAACTGGATGGAATTCTGGCCCTACCTCATATCTGGGACAAATGTCCTTCAATCTGCAGCTACCATTTCTAGCGACGTTGGAACTGCCCGATGTGTCGAAGTTAACAAATGATCCCATTTTGCATAATCCAAAATGGCCACCAGATCCAACTAAGATACCTAGTGACTGTCCCAAATTTGACGGTAAAGCTGGAGAGGACCCCCAAGCTCATGTAATGACGTATCACTTATGGTGTTCGTCTAATTCATGGCTTGATGATTCGATCCGACTTCGCCTATTCCAAAGGACTCTCACAGGTTCTGCCGCTAAATGGTATATTGAATTGACCCGCGCGTCATTTCAATATTTTAATTCGCTAGCTATGGCATTCCTTACTCACTTTCAGTTACCAATTCGGTACGAGACAGGGACTCACCTCCTTACGTCTCCTCAGCAGGATACAGCTACGCACATCTCCAATCATATACATGAATGGAGAAGACGTCACCGGTTGATCAAGTTTTGGATTCCTGATCAACTCCTCACTGACTGGTTCACGACTTCCTTTGTCCCTAAGATTGCACGGGACATCACTATGGGAGCCTGTGTCACTGAAGAGCAAGCGATCGCACGCGCTCAGTACCTGGACTTAGTTTACTCTCAGTCAGGTACCTTGTATGAGTATTTTCCGAACGCTCCGAGGCTCGGTACATCCAAAGCTCCGCCGAAGCCATCTGTCGATGGAGTTATTGGCTCTGTGAACCCAGCCTCTAAAAAATCATCGTCAAACCCTGGGAAGCAAAAGTCAGGTGCTTCTAACGAAAACACTTCTCAGGGTGGTTCGAATTCTGGTACTACTTCCAAGGTCAACGTCGTCCAGTCCACCACGGCGGGTAAGGCCTCGAAAGGAAAGAAAAAGGGGAAAAGAAAAAATAAATCTAAGCAACCTAAACAGGAACCCTCCAAACCTCCAGCCGAGGAAGGAACTAAGCACAAGCCCAAATATCCTTGCCCCATTTGTGAGGAGGATCACTATACTAAGGACTTCCCCAGGCGGTTCGAAGTTAGTCGTTTGTTAAAAGGCACTCCTGGTGTTCCTGCGGTTCTTAAAGAGCCTTTTCCCTCTCAGCAAACTCAAATGGTGGCTGATCCGTCTTCTTCTCCCTTCGATTCCCAAGTCTTCATGGCCGGATCTATTCCCTTTCATGTAATGACTCAAGCAAAGGAGTATCCGTCGTCTGCCGGGAAGGAGCCCAAGGTTCCCTCAAGTGCTCCTTCGTCCATCTCTGGTCCACTCCATATCGAGAGACCAAGTACTCAGACGATGATCCGACCCCCTCCTAAAGGAGTACTCAGAAGATCTTCTTACAACCCGAATGCTCGTGCTGCCCAGCACTATAGCATTGTTGAGGACTTAGCGCAGGCTCCGTCGGCCATGTCCGCATTAGAAGTTCTCCAGAGCTGCCCCCCTCAGAGGAAGTCCCTGCTATCTGCTATCGGTGGCATAGACCCGGCAGATTCGGATCTGATTACCTTCGATCTCGAGAGCCATGTCCCTAGGCTGCCTCATCAGATCGCTTTTCTCATTCAAGTCGTCATCAATTCCAAAACAATTCATCGTACAGTTATTGATGAGGGCGCATCGACTTGCATTATGTCCATTGCCTGTTGGAAACTGATCGGGTCTCCGACTCTTAGCCAGTCCCCTACGACTTTGGAAGCTTTCGATGGGAGAGAATCCCGTCCTTATGGTATTCTTCAATGATTGCCAATCACCTTAGAAGGGAAAACGGTCGAAGTAGAAGTTGAGCTAGTTGATGCCAATCTCACTTATAACCTCCTTCTGGGCCGGAGTTGGACGTATGCCATGCGTGCCGTGGCTTCATCCCTCTTCCGTCTCATTCGTTTCCCTCATCAGGGGAAAATTGTCACGGTTGACCAGCTTTCCTTCTTCGCTTCCTCTTCTGAGGGAAATGTACCTTTCGTTGAACATACCGTCATTCCTTTTGAGAGTGTGGGAGCCAGGATTTTCAAAGACCCTACCCTAATGGGTGTCTTCTCCCTCCCACCTCCGAGCCTTGCTTCGCTTGCTTTGGTTTCTGCTCGCTCTGATCCTTCATTGCACTCTGTCGTGACCCTCGGTCCCTCTACCAAAGGGGGCACCGATCCTCTAGCTTGTAAACCTCACTCGGACGGGGGGCATGGGTAGATCATCGATGCCATTGATCATTTTATACAACATGCCGAGCGATGCCTACAGTATCTAGGCCGGTTATGCAACAGTGCGATAAGGCAAAGTTGTGAAAAGGGCTTGACTTGAATCAAGTATCATGCGAGCTCTTTCTTTTTGTACATGCATATGCTTTCCGTAGTGTGTTGTGCATGCGTGTTTATTTAGTTTTTATCTCAGTGTGGGAATGATTTCCGCTTATTGTGTCTTTTGCTTCTTGAACAAATGTATATATCGCCTTACGTTGTTTTCGCTGATGGTGCTTCCTGCAGTACTCGCAATCTGTCATCTGCGGCATGGGTGATCTACGATCCTCGTGGTGAGTTAGTGGATATTCAAGGGGTGTGTCTGGGTTGTACAACGAACAATGTGGCTGAATATAGCACTGTAATTGAATTATTAGCTGAGGCGATTAACCTCGGGATTTGCACATTGGTTGTAAACTTAGATTCTCAACTTGTAGTCCACCAGCTCAACGGACGATATTCCATCAAAGATCATCGCATTTTAAGGTTGTATTTACGTGTTAAGTTATTGGAAAGAGATTTTGATTACATTACTTATCAACACATTCCAAGACGACTTAATGCAGTAACCGATGCA